>JAJONQ010001218.1:0-32227 GCA_036250385.1 Solanum microdontum
CCAATTGGAGTCTATAAGAAATTTATTTCCAAAACTGTGACCAAATTCAAATTCAACTGATTTAAGCATCTTTAGGAATTAAAACAACATGACCTACATTCTTATCACATATCAATTCTTAATCACCATGTGTAATCATGTTCTAGATTTTACATGAACATAACTGACATAAATAATGATCTTATCATATTAAAATCAAATTTAATCTGACAAACTATTTAAAATCCATCTAAACAATTTTCAATGAAACCATCAAATTTCAAGTCAATCAGAGATCATAAAAATCATGACCACTTAAACAATGACCTAATTTGAAAAATAATTATTTTAGGTATAGTTAAAGATTAAAATAACTAGATTCAATTTTCATTCTCTTTTAATTATTATCCCATGAGCATGAGGCATACGTTGTGTCCTTTCTTTTACTAAGACACACAACACCTTCTTATATCAAAATTGTCCTTTCAATTAATACATTTGAAAATTCAAGATATTACATTTTTTCCCTTTTAGACCAGAGAAAACCTTTAATATCTATTCTCATAAATTAATTAAGCATTATTAGCATATTACAGTAAATATCCATTCATATAAATAACTTAACTGAAGCGACGTCTTTGTCCCTCAATCGTTGAACCTGACGATCAAGAATTTCAACTAGAACCTCCTCATAAATGAGACTATCCTTCATAGCCACACTCTCTAATGGTACTATGGATGCTAGATCACCATACACTTTTAAATAAGGAAATGTGAAAGACTGGATGGACTGCTGCTAATTCTGTTGGCACTTCCAACTCATATGCCACCTTTCCAACACTTTTCAAGATCACGTAAGGACCTACATATCTGGGACTGAGCTTCCCTTTCTTGCCAAATCTCATCACCCCTTTTGTAGGTGATACTTTCAGGAAAACCCATTCGTCAACCTTAAACTCTAAGTCCATTCTTCTCACATCTTCATAGGATTCTGACGACTCTGAGCTATCTCAAGTTTATCTTTGATGAGCTGAACTTATTCCATAGCATCATGAACTGAATCTGGCCCTATCAAGGCTGCTTCACCTACTTCAAACCAACAAATTGGAGATCAACATGTACATACAATTCCTCATAAGGGGCTATCTGAATACTGGAGTAATAACGATTATTGTAGGCGGACTCTATAAAAGGAAGGTAATTATCCCAACTGCCCTTAAAGTCGATCACCCAAGATCTCAACATGTCTTCTAAGGTCTGAATGGTACGCTCTGCCTGACCATCCATCCGTGGGTGAAATGTTGTGCTGAGATTTACCTAGGTACCAAGACCTTTCTGAAATTACTTCCAGAAATGAGATGTAAACTAAGGACCTCTATCTGAAATGATAGATAAAGGAACCCCATGCAACCTGACTATCTCAATAATGTAAAGCTTGGCATAGTCCTCAACCGAACCTGTAGTCTTTAATGCCAAAAAGTGAACTGACTTAGTAAGCTTATCTACTATTACCCAAATGGAGTCATGATGCCTGCGAGTACGAGGTAAACATGTAATGTAGTCCATGTTGATCACTTCCCACTTCCATGTATGAATATTAATCTCTTGAGTCATATCTCATGGTTTCTGATGTCCTACCTTAATCTCCTTACAATTAGGGCACTTAGCCACAAAATCTGCTATATTCCTCTTCATGCCATTAGACTAAAAGATATCCCGCAGATCACGGTAAATCTTAGTGGCACCTGGATGAATAGAATACCTGGAGTTATGGGCTTCTCAAAGGATCTATTGTCTCAACTCACCCATTTTAGGAACATATAAACGACCCTAGTAGTGAAGCACGCCATTTCCCCCTTGGGAGAAAACCTTAACTTTCTACTAATGAACGACATTTTTTAATTGAAGCAATATATGATCACACTCTTGTTTTTCCTTAACCCACGCTACCAATGAAGATTCTGACCCATTCTGAACTATCACACCATCATCTGATATGTTCATAAGGCAAACCCCCAAGCGAGTAAGCCGGTGAACATCCTTTGCTAATTCCTTTCTTTCTTCCTCAACGTGTAATATACTACCCATAGATAGTATGCTAAGAGCATCAGCTACTACATTGGCCTTACCAGGATGGTAAAGCACATTCATGTCATAATCCTTGAAGAATTCAAGTCATCTCCTCTGGCAAAGATTCAACTTATTCTAGGTGAACAAATACTGGAGGCTCTTATGGTCTATGAACACCATACAAATAATGTCTCCAAATCTTTAGGGAAAACACTACACTTTCAAGCTCGAGGTCATGAGTCGGATAGTTCTTCTCATGCACTTTAAGTTGTCTAAAAGCATAAGATATAACCTTGCCTCACTGCATCAACACACAACCTAGGACGAATCTAGATGCATCACAATAGATCACATAACCGTCTGAACCTCTGATAGAGTCAAAATAAGAGATGCAATCAACCTAGTATTCAGTTCTGCGAAGCTCTCCTCACACTCATCTGACCACTGAAACTTACCCTTTACCTGAGTCAACATAGTCAATGGAGAAGCTATGGATGAAAATCCTTCCACAAACCTTCTGTAATAAATGGCTAAACCAAAGAAGCTTCTGATATTTGTTGGGGAGGTGGGTCTGGGCCATTGCTTCACTGCTCTATTTTCTGTGAATCCACTCGGATCCCTATGTTTGACACTATATGCCCAAGGAAAGCAACTAATTGTAACCAAAACTCACATTTCCTAAACATAGCAAAAAACTGGCGATCTTTGAGAGTTTGTAGGACAACCCTCAAGTGAGCCGCATATTCTTCCTCATTCATAGAGTAAATGATGATATCATCAATAAAGAAAATAACAAACAATTCCAAATACTTCTTGAACACCCGGTTCATCAAATCCATGAAACCTGCATGAGCATTGGTTAGTCCAACAGACATAACTACAAATTCAGAATGACCATACAGGGTTCTGAAGGTTGTTTTCGGGATGTCACTATCTTTGACTCTGAGGTCTATTGTCGAGAAATTACTAGCACCCTAAAGTTGGTCGAACAAGTCATCAATCCTGGGGATAGAGTACTTATTCTTGATTGTGACTTTGTTCAACTGCAGATAGTCAATGCACATCCTGAGAGAACCATCTTTCTTTTTCACAAACAACACTAGTGCACCCCATGGGGAAAATACTGGGTCTGATGAAGCCTTTATCTTGAAGGTCTTTCAACTGCTCTTTCAATTCTTTATGCTCAGTTGGATCCATTCTGTAAGTAGAAATTGAAATAGGCTAGGTATGTGGAAGGTGATCTATTTCGAAGTCGATTTCCCTTTCAGGAGGTACTTCGAAAAGATCTTCTGGAAACACTCCTGGGAATTCATTTACTACTTAAACTGACTCAAGAGTTGGGGTTTCAGAGTTGGAATCCTTAACCTGAACTAGATGATATAAATACCCCTTGGAAATCATCTTTATGGCCTTAAGGTAGGAAATAAATTGACCCATTGGCACTAAGCTACTACCTTCAATTCTAAGATTGGTTCGCTTAGAAAATGGAAACGAACGATCCTGGTTCTCCAATCGACTAATGCATAAGATAAATGTAATTAATCCATGACCTAGAATGCTATCAAAGTCTACCATTTCTAACCCTACAAGATCTACTGAGATGACTTTCTGAGAGACTGTGGCAATGCAATTTTTGTATACCGGTCTAGCTATAACTGGGTCACCAACTAAAGTATAGATTGAGAAGGATTTTGAGAGAGTATCTGGACTGACACACCGAAGTTTACTACAATAGTGGAAGTTACAAAGGAAAGAGTAGCCCCTGGATCTAACAAAGCATAAACATCTAAATGAAAGACTCATAACGTACCAGTGACCACATCAGGAATCTTCCTGGTCCTAGCGAGCCTTGAGAGCATACAACCTGTTCTGGTGTTGAATGCTACTTGTACCAGTTGAAGAACCCTGCTGAGTTGGGCGAGCTGCTGGTAGTGCTGAAGCTTTAGATTGTGCCCTACTATTGTTAGCTATTTGTCCCTGCTTAGAAGACGGGAAATCTTTCAACATGTGACCACAACCAAAACATACTTCCTTTCCTACAAGACACTAGCCCAGATGGTTCTTACCGAACTTTGGACCAGTTGGGTAGGTCTTGTTACCTGAGATTTAGAGCCGTAGCCTTACCATTCTGAATCTGTCGAAACCTTGGGGATGGAGCACTTGCTAATGAAGGTGCTAGACCTGAAGACCTTTTCACAAACTGCGAGTGATTTCCACCATCCAATTTCTGTTGAGAGTACTCATAGTTACCTGTTCTACCCTTTTTGTTGTCCTTAGCAGCTAGTTCTCTAAGATTATCTCCCTCAACTTGCTGAGCATGAGTCATGAGCGTAGAGATGTTCATATCCTCTAAAAACATAACATTTCTTCACTCTGTCTTCACCGAGTAATATTCCCCAAATAGGAACATACTCATTTGTTCCCTGGGATCGGAAACCATATGTGGAGCATACCTAGAGAGTTGGGTGAACTTAAGTCCATACTCCTAGATTGACATGGAACCTTGTCTCAAATCCATAAATTTCTGAGCTTTTGCTTCTCTCAATTCTCTTGGAAAGAACCTGTCCAGAAAAGCTCCGGTGAAACACTCCCAAGTCACAGGAGCTGCATTCTCACCCATGTTTTCCTTCCACTGCGTTAACCATAAGTGAGCCACATCCTTTAGCTGGTAGGAAGCCAACTCTACCCTATTATTTCCAGTCACTTGTATCACTACAAATATTTTCTTGACCTCTTAAATGAAGTTCTAGGGGTCTTCACTAACTTTTGACCCTAGAAACTAAGCAGATTCATCTGAATAAAATCCCAGACACTAGCTGCCACTGATCCACCATTATCATTTGTAGGAACTGGAACTTTCTGATTGTTCCGGTTGGCTACACTCAGGGCCAAAAGATGGATATCATTTTGAAACTCTGCATTCGAAACCTCATGGTCTGGGACTAGAGGAATTGTGTTAGTGTTGCGGGAATTAGCATTCCTTATGTAAGCTCTACAAGTAGGCATGATCTGGAACACATAACATCGAGTTAGAAAGGAGATCAAACCGACGCACGATAAGAATAACAAGAATGTGATGTTTTTCCTAAAACACTTCGCAGCCTCCCCCCTCATAAGTGTGGCGCGCTTCACACCCATGAAATGGACTCTAATTAGTGCGGGTTTTTAGACATCGTTGGACTCTTAAACCTAATACTCTGATAGTAATTTTGCCATTCCCTGAGGCTACCTCCTTGACGTAAACACAGGACGTACGATAACGAGTGACCTCAAGCTAACCCTGAACTAGCATATCATGAGCATACTAAGATAAACTACAATAAGAGATACTGTGTGTAAGCTTAAAACATGAAACAACTAAATGATGGGGATTGCCCAATCTATGTTTGAATATATAAATACTGAAAACGAGTTTATAACACTGAATTATAACTCAAATACTAAAGCTGAATTTTTCTATGTATGAAATAAGCCTCTAACTGACTAGAGATGCTGGGACATGACCCAACTAACTCTAGTAAAATTGAAACTAAAATGAAAAACTGAAATATAAAGAACATGTCTATCGTCCTAAAAAATTGAGGACTCACACCTATACTACTGAATACGGATCGACAACTAATCTACATGTGATCTGAACTCTTAGGACCTGAACCTACATCACGAAAAGATGTGATGCAAAGTATGCATCAGTACTTAAGGGTACTGAGCATGCAAGATAGGATAAAGTTGAACAAACATATAACTGAACAAAGCATTATGAGACATGATCTAATCTGAACATGATAGAGATACTAAAATATAATGAATATGAACAAAATTGAGTACAATGACCAAGTACATAACATGCTAAAACTGATTAATGAAATATATTTGGGACCTGGTCAAATAAACTAGAATCTAACTATGAGAGCTACTATTAACTGACATAAAACCACGTGAGCTAAACATGGAGTCCGATGTATGCGCCCCATCGAGAGGACCTAATATACCTTGCCAAGGTTATTGAGGCATGACTAGCGTGATCACTAATATGATGCCCACAGAGGGGACTAATAACCTATGGGGGCATGTAGTTCTGGGTCTATGAGGGTGACTGACCCTAGTCCAACTCGATATTAACCTTACTCCCAACTGGAAATGTGTACTATACAACATAACTGAAACATACTAAATAGGTCAATATGCTGACATGCTAATTGAAAATGCAACATTAAATACTAATAATGAAACATTTGAAAACTAAGGCATGTATATCTGTGTACCTATCCTAGCTAAGGTAATTCATGAACTAAACGAATCTACACAACTAGGGTTCTGAAATTCATGCAAAGAACTAAGCAACAATGTTACAAAAACCTGATAATTAGATTAGGAATACTTTACATCTAAATCACAACAATTAACCAAAATTTCTAGAAACCCTAGGTCTAAACAATATGAAGGGTATCAAGAATCTGACTGAATTTTAGAGAACTAATGGGTAAAAGGAACCCACTAGTGAAATCCCACATACCTGGTGACGAATTCCACGTAGAAATATTTCAATTTCGGGACTAGAATTGAGGAAAGGTTTCTGCATTCTTGGAGAGGGTTTGGTCGACTGTTTCTTTTCCTTTTGTTTTAGTTTGATCGAATTTTTGGTGAATGAATTGACTAGGATAAGTTATGTTTTTGTTACTAGTCTTAAACTGACAAAAACGGTGTAGTTTAGGTGTTAGACGACGTAGTTTAGGTGTCCAACACATAGGGGAAAAGACCAAACAACCCCTAACTTAAAATCTGTCTAGGCTACCAACGGCCCGTGACAGACAAATCGTGGACTGATCAACAGTCCGTCCTAGCAGAGCATCAACTCGCGTCTGGGAGCTGAAAGCTAGGCGTCTAAACCACGGCCTGGACCATGGACTGTGGTCTGACCTACGGTCCAGACCTAACTAGATTTTCCTGGGGTTCTAGGGAGTGGGTTGTAGGTGTCCAACCACAGACCACACCTACTGTACGTGTTTCAACCTACGGTCCGTAGGTGGCACCTGCAACTTCTGAAAATTTGCATTTTTGGTCTTTCTAGGATACAGAGTGTTACAATTGGATCATTTGTCCAAAAATGTGACATATCTTTTGTTGGCTTTGAATATAGAAGGGAATATTATTTTCCTATTTCATCATCTTCAAATTGTACATTTTCTACTGATTTTATTGTCTCAAATTCTTTGTAGTATTCATCATCTACATGATTGAAACTACATTTGGCCCGATTCCTAACTCAACAAGATATGCAAGCGCCACGACAGCTCAATCATGTACCCAATGTGATTTTCTTTTCTCCCTGTAATAAAATCAAATCAGGGACTAAATTTTTGAAAAATTCACAATAGAGATGTTTTTTCTCTGGCAAGTCAAGATTGGAGATCATTTCGAGATTTGTCAAGAGATATAACTGGGAAAAGATTTTTGAAGAATACCTCAAAAATTCATTCAAGTAGTATGAGAAGTTTGATAGTCGACTTCAAATGATCCAGCATCGCATGAAGTTCCAATTGAACTTTAAAATCTCTAGGATTGTCATGATGAAGCAAAATGAATCCAGGATGCGAGCTACCGGCACTTTGTACCAATCTTCCAATAAGACATGAGTCACAATAAACAGAAAATGGTTAAGAGTAAAACGTTGGTTGCTCACATCTGTAAAAGTGATAAAGCATTTGGTATATATTCTCTTTTAAAGAGTCTTTTCTCATGGTTTTTTGACTAAGTCACTATCTAAGTGGACATTATGTCTACTAATCGTTTCATTTCAAGTACAAGAAACATGTTAAAGTATTGAGAGGATGACACTTTCAATACAATCACCGAGCCATCCACCTTGTTACAATGGACAATTATTGAGCTATCCACCTCGTTACAGTGGACATTCATCGAGCCATCCACCTCGTTACAGTTGGACAATCATTGAGCCATCCACCTCGTTATAGTGGATAGTCATCGAGCCATCCACCTCGTTACATTAGACAACACTTGAGCCATCCACCTCGTTATAGTGACAATCATCGAGCCATCCACCTCATTACAGTTGACAATTATCGAGCCATCCACCTCGTTACAGTTGACATTAATTAAGCCATCCACATCGTTACAGCTGGACAATCATCAATCCATCCACCTTGTTACAGTGGACAATCATCGAACCATCCATCTCGTTACAATCAAAATCATCAAGCAATCCATCTCGTTACATTGGACATTCATCGAGGCATCCACCTCGTTACAGTTGGACAATCATCGAGCAATCCACCTTGATACAGTTGACAATCATCAAGTCATTCATTTCATTTCAATTGCCAAGAGGGCCATTGCATTTTCATTTTTCTTATAGAAGACTGGCGTTGAAAGATATTTTTAAGTAGCATCTATTTGGAGGTGAATAATGTGCACCCTATGTATTCCACGTTAAAGTTTGAGGAGGCAGGCGTTGAAGGATATTCATATTCCATTACCCGAAGTGGAAGTGCTCACATAGATCCTATTGACGGATCATTCACATATGTCCTACTAATGGATTATTCTCATATGTCCTACTGATGGACATACATTTATTTCGCCCAAAAATCCTACCAATGGATCATCTCCATTCGTCCTACCGAAGGTCATACATTTACATCCTATGGATGGACATATATTCAGATCCTACCGATGGATCATTTTCATTCATCCTATCGATGGACATACATTCACATCCTACCGATGGATAATCTTTTATTCGTCCTACTAAAGGACATACATTCACATCCTACTGATGGATGATTTTCATTCATCCTATCGATGGACATACATTCACATCCTACCGATGGATCATCTTTATTCGTCCTACTAAAGGACATGGATTTATATCCTACCGATGGATCATTTTCGTTCGTATTACTGATGGGCATGCATTTACATCCTATCGATGGATTATTTTCATTAGTCCGACCGATGGAAATGCATTTATATCCTACCGATGGATCATCTTCATTCATGCTACAAATGGACATACATCCATATCCTACCGATGTATCATCTTCATTTGTCGTACTGATGGACATACATTCATATCCTACCGATGGATCATTCTCATATGTCCTACCGATGGACATGCATTTATTTTGTCAAATATCCTTTCAATGGATTCTTATTTGTCCTATTAATGGACTGAACATAATATTTCCACCACACTCATATCAGGTCGATTGATATTGTTTGTCTTGTCTATTGACTCACACAACACTTCAATAATCAGACGAAGGTTGTAAACATGCAAGGATTTTGAAGAAATAATGACTTCGAATCACCGAGACAACAACGTATCCACAAAACATGCAAAGAAAATGGCAAAAAGTATTATAAGGGATCCTACGTTTTTCTTTATTTTTCATGACATAGGGGTAGCCCTATATGTAACAAGGCTTACTCAACCCCTAAGGGGTCTCATACAAGCCCCATAGCATATCATAACATAAGATAATAGAAATGAGCAGAAATTAAAATATATTTCATAACATCCTAAATTTCATAAAATGAAGCATAAATCTTTTACACTTGTCTCAAACCATCTAAAACATGAATAGACTTTGGGACACAACCCGAATAATAGTTCTCAACATAAAAGAAAGACATAAGGACATAGTGGTCAAGCCCTCGAATGCTATGAGGACTCACCAAAACTTCTCTTCTTGATCTACTATGAACCTAGCCACGAGCATGAAAGTCAATATTGGCAGACCATACATTTGATAAGAATGTAGGCAAAAGTATGTGTTAGTACAAACATGTACTAAATATGATGGCTAGCATAAATCATCAACATAAGCATAACATAAACTTAAGCATTAGTCAACATAAGGCATAATCCATAAACATAAGATATAACAATATAAGTCAGAAGAATAGCCAATTTACAGAAATCATCATATCATAAAGGAATACTTCCATAAAGTAACCTCAAGGCATACTTATGCAATGCATAGATAAGACCCCATAAATCTCACACATGCTAAGTAAACCTCCTTAGGTCATCATTCATACTCATCATCTTTTATTCTCATTCTTAGCTTATTTCTTATACCCAAGAGGATTCACGTCTAGTCATACATGTAATGGAAGGCCATCCAAGCAATAATCTAAACTAGTCATTCTCATATTTAATAATTCACATTATCCTTACATAAATCTCAAGACATGGATACTCACCTCTCTATGTCCATCATAAATGCTAATGGGTATTCACCTCTTGCTTTACAAGTATAGTCATAGGTATTTACCTCCATGACCATTTTTGGGAATCCTAGGTATTCGCCTCCATGCCCCTTTATGAAATGATATAGGTAATCGCTTCCACACCATTTAATAAGGATTATAGGTATGCACCTCCATGATCAACATGATAAAATATAGGTATTTGCCTCCACATCATTTAATAACAATCATAGGTATTCGCCTCCATGATCAACATGATATAATATATGTATTCACCTACACATCATTTAATAAGGATCATAGGTATTCGCCTCCATGATAAACATAAAGGCTAATGGGTAATCACCTCTTGCCTTGCCTAAGAGTCATATATATATAAAGGGAAATCACCCCAATCTCCTCATCACATGACATGGGTAATCACCTCATGTTTATGTTTATCATCTCATGACATGGCTAATCACCTCATGTTTATTTAATTAGGAATAGAGGAAATCACCTCACATCCCTCTCATATGAAGGTCTTGGGGAATCACCTCAAGACTCATGTCATCATATAGTCCTTTTACTTATATTCATTTTAGGTGAGCAAGTCTTTCAACCTAGAATCATTCTATGTGTGAAAACCTTTCACATTATGTTTATTATGTGTTCATGAGAAAAGCATTTTGAATCAACACAACAACAACAATATATAATCATTAACACTTCACTCTCAAAGTGTTCTTAAATCATTTACATAAACTTCATAAAACATGCATAATCTCATACTTTACCTTGTTGAGGTGTAAAACATACTTTCAATCAACACATCTAGAATTCAAGAATTAGACATTGATATCATCCTAACTGATGTGATTCTATCACTTCATGCATTCAAACATTCATGTGGTAGATTAGGTGGGTAAGGCCCTTCCACAACCATTCTTATCTAATAGTCTACCATTATCATGCAAGATTCACTCTCAAAGTCTTAACACTCATAATTCAACACATTAGCTTTACTCTCAAAGCCCTAGAAACAAACATTCATAACTACAAGCTTTACTCTCAAGCAATACTTCTCACAAACATCTCATACACCTAAGTCTCAAGGTGTTCCACCCACATGCTTCATTCTTAAACAATTCCGATCATATATCTTCATATAGTCTTAAAGGCAACACTTACTCATCATGATTCAACATGTATACATTAACCTCATTCAATTTATAACTATGAGCCCTAATCTCAAGAAATCTACAATACATATAATCAATCCTAGAATATTATCTCTAAATCAGCAATTTCCCATTTCAAGACATAAAACCCACTTACTTCAATTTCATTTCTCTAGACATGGGTTAGACGTGTAAACATGTACTTTCATCTTAAAAACATTATATACTACTAATTCAATCATAAACAACCATTATCCACTCAATTGGATCAACATACAACAACACCCATAATATTGGAAGAAACCCTAACTAGAATTGGGAATTTCATCTTCACAATTTTTGGAAAACATGGGGGCTTGATGGATGAAAGGAATCCATGAATGAATAAGCCATCACACCTTGATAACAAAGCCTACCAAGCTTGGCATAATGGAGACTTGACTTGACCTTGCTTGACCCTCTTTTTCTTCTTCTTTTTTTTCTTCTTCTTCACTCTCTAAAGAGAGAATATTTGGGAGGCTGAACTTCGGGATTCTTTTGGGGGTTCTTGGAAATAACGAGTTAAATGGTGAGTATAAGGGGTTAGAATAGATTATATATGTGTACTAAGACTATACAAAACGACCTCACTTAATACTAACTTAATTGGGAATTTCCCATTTTGGCCCTCACTTGGCAGCCTGGTGCTAGGCCTCACGAGAGGCACCACGAGCCGTAGTCCTCACCACTGGCCATGTTCCTGCTCGTGGTCCTTGGACCAGTAGCTAGGCCACCAGGTCTTGGCCCTTATAAATCTAAGGCATGACTACGACCACTCCCACGACCCGTGTAGGCCTTCACGAGCCGTGAAGTGGCACGTGTGGAAGGGGCCAACTTGGGTAGCCTTGAGGGGCTCACTGCCTCACCACCACGGGTGGCACCACGAGCCGTGAAGGCTCTCGTGGTCATGGGAAGTGCCATGGGAAACTTCGGGCAGCCTTGGCCCTTGCCCTTTTGCCTTGGCTCTTGCCCTCTAGTCTTGACTTGTAGCGCTCATACTAAGCCTTAGATGGTCTACTAAACTACAGGTTGTTACAATATCTCCCCCTTGGGGACATTCATCCTCGAATGACGTTCTAGGCATCTCTTAAAGTAAACGACTTTTGACTAGCTGCCCTTCATGCATGCAAGACATCTATATGCACACAACTTAGGAGAAAATATCAACTCCAAACTCAAACATGTTCAATGCATCTCTAGGAAGGTAGGAACTGCATCTAACAACCTATTAGGCATGAAGTTTCAACAATTCTCTTAATCAAGGAGGATTTACCTTCTCCATACTAAAACATGCTCAACACAATATCATGGAGCCTATATGCAATCTATACTAAAAGCATACTTTAACTAGGAATTCTCTCAACTCCAAGTTACAACATGTTCATTAACGAATCTCATGAAGTCTATAAGCACTCTTACTCAATGCACTACAACATGATGAAAACAATCACATAAGCTCATGTTCTTTCAAAACATAAGTTTTCACGAACATGCATAACATAAGGAAATCATGGGAATACATAAACACAAATGACTCCAAAACATAATCCAACTAAGAGGAACTTATCATCTCAAGCTAAAGGAGGAGTAGAGGGAAAACATAAGGATATCGGGACATCTCATTGGCCTCGATCTCCCAAGTAGCACCTTCAACTAACATCCTCAAAATCTCATATGAGCCTACAAGACGGGGACTAAACTTCCCAAGCTCATTACACCCTTCTAAGTTGAGAAATTCAAGTAAACTCAAATTATAAGCATTAGGAACCCTCAGTGACCTTGTTAACTAATCACATCATCTCCCCCCTTGGGAGAAAGCCTAAATGGACTTTCTAAGCACCATTTCTTTTAACTCAACTAAGGTCTGATTAAGACATCACTAGGCTTTCACATACATCAACCAAGATGATTCTAAACCAAAGAACATACCCAAACTCATAATGACCATATCGGGTTCTTCCATCAATAATCATAGCACTAGTGCAGCCCATTCATGCTAGAGATATCATCAAAGTCTTTCAAGCCACATAAGACAAAGCTACACTAGAATCTAGTAAAGCATAATACACATACCGGTAGCGACATCCAGAGGACACTCTTGTTCACCTCTATCTTGGAGAGCATAGAACCTTTTTTTTCTTTGGACCACTCGCACCTAAACCAATTGGACTAGATGAAGGGTAGGGTTGACACCTACGACAACTATCTCCTTCATTTCTAACAACTGTAGGGAAATGCCTTATATTGTGGAACAACTTACCACAACCAAAACAAACATTGGAACCCGCTAGTCGTTCACCCACATGTCTCCTATCACACTTACTACATCCCCGCAATAGAATCCCAATACTATCTCCTTGAGACTTAGGTTTAGAAACCCTTCCTTGGTTTAACTTAGGAGTACTTGAGGGATCTTGCCCATGGAAATTTTTTCTATACCTAGGGGGATTATGTCCATTGGACCTTGCATGGGAGGGGTTATCATCCTCCATTCTAGACCTCTTTTTCTCCCTAGACTCTTCCTTGAGTTTCAATTTTTCAATTTGTTATGCATACACCATAAGACATGAGATGTCCATATCATGGTGAAGAATTGCCGTACGACATTCTTATTCTACCATGTCGGATACGCCCTACTAAAACCTACTTATCTTAGTGCTCGAATCCACCACCATAGTTGGAGCATGCTTGGATAACTAAGTGAACTTTAGGGCATACTCATTCACACTCATACTTCCTTGACAAAGGTTAATGAACTCTTGTACCTTAGCTTCACTAAACTCTGATTTAACGTTTCAGGCACACCTCATCCAATTCTAGCTTTAAACGATTGTTAAGCAATATAAAACAGAACAAATGAGATGGGCTCGAACCCACAGGGACTGGTACGTGTTCAAATTTTAGTTGTGAAGTACAAATGTGATCTAACTAGCTATAGGAGTAGAAATTATCGGAAAAAACATGACACAAATTAAAATGGTTGACACGAATGTCAGATAGGGGATTTTTGTTTGCAATTATCAACTACAATACAGTCAAACAATGATAAAATAATAATATGGAGAGGAATTCTTGGGATGTGATCGATATAGGAAAATTTTGCTATATGGGTAATTCAAACTACTAATAAATAGCTAAATATCATTGGGTAGGGTAGACTATGAGTTCAATAGCTTTCTCTTGAACAACTACTTCGATTTAAGTGATTTCTCTTGAACATCAACAAGCTTAACAAATAAGAACAACCCACATACTTAATACCTCTTCTCTCTCGAGAAAGATGGGTAGGATTGGGTTTAGGATTCACTCTCTTGAGCTAAAACCAAATCAACCCAATACCCACAAATCATTAATCAAAAGCTTTGGTTCTAAAGCCTCTCTCTCTCAAGCAAGCTAAGAACACAAAATTAGAATTGGATTTGCAACTACAATTCATAAATAAAAGCACACCTAATGATTAAACCCACTTCAATATAGCATTTAACCTAGTAATTAACAATACCCATACGCTAATTCAATTCAAAATCACATGATCACACCCCAAGAATTGGGGTTTTAGCCCAATGTCATAAAAAGATAAAAACAGTTACCAAATCAATTATCCATCAACTGGGTAAGAGAATTCAAGCCTTTACAATGCTTTAATTTGAAGAAAATTAGTAGCCCACTTGCAAAATCTCCAAATTGACTCTCCAAAAGCCTTCAAGTCTACTAGGAAACTATCAAACTATAAAAGAAAACTATTCTAAATGGTAACAAGTTTTTTTTGTGTTCAGTTCAAAAAGCTATTTATAGTCGCCAAAAATTAGCCACGAAAGGCCGAAAGGCGAGGTAAGTCGGGTTTGCCAAGTGGTTCGCCGAACCGCTATTTGCCCTCTTCTATCGCCTTTTTGCATTGGCTCTCAGCATCCTCAAGTCATGTATCTTTGGGCTATTAATTTTGTCCTTGCGGAACTGATCGGCGATTTGTCGACTGCTCCTTTCATGTCGCCAACTTGGTTTCTTCCCTCACGGTTAGGACACTGGAACTTTAGGCGGACTGCAGAGCCACTTGGCGAGTCACCGTGTGGTCTTGGCGATCACCAGACTCGCCTTTCTCCACTTCTTCAGCTTGTTATGTTCCTTTTTGCCTGTTTGTGTCCTTGCTTTGCTCCTTAATCAACATATCTGAAAATCAAGGTTTTAACATCAGTTTATAGCATTAATTGGGCATTTGAGGACACTAAAACTATCAAAACAAAGCCCTAAATGAGTCCAAATCTAAGACTCATCAACACCCCCAACTTAAAATTTTGCTTGTCCTCAACTAAAACACAAGATCTGCAATTCAAAAAGGATTTCTCAAATAGTGTTGCATAAGACTCAATCATGAATGTACATAACAAGGTTCAAACTACTCATGCAATCAGTAGTTGTGCATTCAAAGATTCAAATTGTGACTCACCAATGCCAAAGATACTCAAGTTCACAATATTTGCTTCAAATGCAAGTTCAAGCTCAACAAAGGTACTCAAATGCTCTCACAACCAAAATGATTCCATATTGACACACAATTTCTCAAAAATTTAAAGTTCCACAATCACATACAACTCTCACACTCATAAAGATGAACACATCCATGACTTCACCCATAGGTTTTGCCCTTATTTTCCAATCAACATTTGTTTCAGCTCACTCAGGATCGCAAAGGTCATTTCAAGGCTTATAATGGGGCTGTGTGTTAAGGTATGGTCATTTAGGCTTAGTGACTTCTACCTTAATGAAGTGTAATTTGAACATCACTTTCCTCATTTTCTTCAACATTTCAAACGTTATCATAGTCCACCCCATTATTCAACTTCATATGAACTACATGATATCCCATTATTTTTGTAATTTCCACTACTTTATTTCACAACGTTTTCGGTCTTTTTCTTTTCTTTCTTCTTTTTAATTTCCTTTTTTTTTCTTTTTTTTTTTTTATATATGGGGGGTTCCATCTTTTTTAACACCATCAATCAAGGGGCATTTCTCACACTTCTTCACTTTTCTTCTTCCTTTCACCACACCCTCAACTTAGGCTTTTGGCCTAAGTTGACTATTCAAACAAACCACACTTCATGAAAGGTATGGGTGAGTGGATAAAGAGAGGTCATAATTGCTCAAGTTTCTTCCAAGAAAAGGGTAAGGCCCAAAGGTGCCAATCAAGGTTCACACATCTCAAAAGGTTGGCCATAAAAGAGGTATATTGTCAAATTGTTTCCACTCTTCGAAATTGTTGCCTAAGATCATTTCAAGTGCTTGCATAACTCAATCAACCGGACCAAGGGGGAAAATTCTATGTGTCATCACACACAATGTTCAAAGTAAGCTCATCACGCAAGGCATTGGTACCAATATCAAACAAGACTCCACACCTTTTAGCTAGCGTGCAATGTTCATCACAAGAGACTCATTCGACAATCGACTAGTCACAACGAGACGTTAAGAGTTCACACATTGTCTATTCAACTTCATTTGTCTCATCGTAGCTGCACATTTATTTTGTTCAATTAAGAGCACTATTCAAGTCATTGGTATTGATCACAATCGACACTGAAATTCGCACCAGAACAACCACAATCACACACATAAGAGTGGCAAAATATTTGGTCCAAAACAATTTTCATTTGAAACCATGTGCCATAAACTAAAGCATCCACAAGATCAAGATCAAAGCATATATATCAACAAAATCAGCCCAATATACACAAAATAAATCAAAATCACAAGAGGTAGGTATGGAAATACCTCACCCCAGCCAACAAAAAAAAGAAGTTGTCCTCAAATGCAACTAAAAACAAAACATAATTTAACAAAATAAAAGAGAGGGAGGGGGAAAATCATCATGCCAGGCTAAGCCTAGGGTGAAGCCTGCATCTCAGTCACTACGTCTATCGAGGCATCACTGCGTGGTGTCTCATTAACCTTGGCCTGCCACAGAAGTGTCCCTCAATGAGGTCTGCACAACAGAATGTACCATGGACTCCTCTAAATAAGTCAGGCCCTCAAAGACAATCTCCTCTTGAACACCAAGCTGCTCCTCATCTGTCTCTGCCTCAGTCTCTGCAGCCGCATCTTCAACTCTAACCTTATCTCCGGTGGTAGCCGGAGGCACCTAGAACGAGCTAGAATATATGTGCTCAAGTCATCAGGGATCTCCACAGTCCCAAAAATAAAAGACTTATCAGTGGACTTTAGCTGGTCCACATCTTTCCTCAACTCTGCAATTGCGGCCTTTAAGGTTGTCACCTCATGAGTAGCGCCCTAGCTGTTTTCACAAACCTCTATCCTCAGCATGAGGGCCTCAATAGAATCTTTGAGAGGTGTCAATGCAGTAGTGAGAACTCTCTCAATCATCCTGGGAACAGTTGCCTCTAGCCTGGAGGCACGCACATCAATAGAATGGGCTAGGTGCTCTATCCGTAATAGCATGGCCTAACTGAGTGGACGTCGGGATGCAGTAGTACCAGTCGTAGATCTAGGAAGCAAGGGAGCAGTAGAAGAATCAAAGTCAGAGAAGGGGCAGAGCTAGAAATACCTAAAGGCCCTATGGCCCGAGTAGACGATACTGCCACTGCAAGTAGTGTCTCAATATCAACTGTCGGGGATGTATCCATTGGACCTTCCCTCCTTCTCTCAGCCTTATGCTTCTGGTACTCAGCCTCAATACGTCGGATGTCAGTAGAGGAGGTGGGAGTAAACTCCACATCCACCTTCTTATCTTATGGAAAATGGGCCCGTCTGCACAGTTCAGTGATCAACACCAGAAATTGGAGAGATGTATGGCGTTGTTTGGCCCTCATGGCCATCTCTTATCCAATGATCACACCTAAATGTAGGCTCTTCCTAGCAATAATAGAGCCAAAACAGGACACATTTGTGTAGCAGAGGATAGAATCATTCTTTCTTCTCTATGGGCACTCCAGCCTCAACCCATCTAGTCATACCGTCAGAAAGGAGAGGATCCAGCTAGCTTTTCATATCATCCAATGTCGTTTTCTTGATCATACTCTGATAGTCATCTACGAAGTTGTAAGTTCATCCCAAGACGATGTTTATATCATCACTATCACTCTTTACCTTCTTCCCCCGGACCATTACCGAATCCACTAGCTTAAAGGTGCTGGCTTTCCTCTTCCCTTGTATTACCAAATCTCCTTAGGCCGAGTAGAACTCCTGGACCCAAATAGGAATATAAGGACCCCTGGGTTTACTGAAGATCTAGAATTTGTGGGACTTCACGGTGCTCCATATCTCAGGATACCAGTCCATCACACCATCTGTCGAGAACCTCTTCTCCTCATAACAGTCCTCAATCCCTTGGCCTTTAGTCTGTTGAGAGACCGGGGAGGAGGACCATTTATAGGTGGTGTTAGGACCACTGTCTGAACTGAAGCTAGAGGAGGAGAAGGAGTCTGAGGTACCTAGATCCTAGACGTATCATCCATAACCTTAGTGCGAAGCTCTGTTCTATGAGCATGTAAAAATTGGTCATCCTCAGGCTCAGAGGAGGAAGTCAGAGAATTATGGGAGTCTCTTTCATTGTCTAATAATGTGAGGTGAGTCTCATAGACTCCCTCACTGTCGAAGCTGACTTTCGGGGAGTCAACCACGGGCGCCTTTGCCTTTTCCTCCCTTTGTAGCGAGCTAAGATGCATTTTATTTCGATACAGTTGCATCCTCATTTATCACAACTCTTCTTGCCTGCTTGCGGGGCGACATGTCTCTTCCTGACACTTTGGGTCTAGCCATTTCTGCAAAATACATCGAAACGTGTTAGAAATAATTCACACAAAAATGCAAAAAGAAGTTGTAAAAAGACTCGTTAAACCAGTCGCCGAGTCACTTAGGCTAGCGAGATCGGGCTCGCCGAAAGTACCAGTGTGAAAAATATCGATATTCAAGGCATGTCGGTGATGTTCAGGGTCATTGGGTGAGTCGCCGACACCAAGCGGCGATCTAGGGGTTGCTCGCCGAAAGTTACATTGCATTTTAAGGGTTAGGGGTGCAAAAAGGGCAATCAAGATAATCTTTCGGCGAGTCGCTGAGTGAACTCGGCAAGCTCAGGCTTCCCACCGAATGTTACAGAACAAACTTAGCCAAAATATGAAATTAAAGGTGATCTGAGGGAGATATCGGTGAACTCCCGAACCACTCGGCGAGCTCGACTTAGCTCGCCAAATGGCCCAACGTGCTAGTTTTCAACCCCAAGTTTCAAATTCAAACCCGCAGCCCCCAAATTTAAAATCAAACACATACACTATTCAATTAGCACTAGACCTATACTACCCATGTCGTTAGGGTACTCAGACTTCCCCCGATTTGGCCAAAATTGGCCATTTGAGGATTTTTGCCCTTAAGAATGAAATCAAACACTCCATCATTAGGCAAAGTACCTCATTTGGCACAATTTGGGGTTACTTAGACTTCACCACACTAGACCCAACACAAAAAACTGCAACCCAACAATTTAAACTTAATTTAAACAAACAAAGCATGGGAAATGATCAATTTTGAAGAATTTAGACACACATTTCAACAAAATACATCAATCCAAAAAATCAAACACAATTAAAACGATTACCCAGCTCCAACAACACACCTTCACCTATTGCATTTGAGTTCAACCACAAAATTAAAGTGCAGGTTTTGGAAAACTAACCTGTATGTCGAATTTAAAAGTTGAAAAGCTAGGTGGCAAAGTTTTCCAATTTCGAGCATGATTTCAGACAAGAAAAATGGGTAAATGAAATAAAGAGATGAAGATAAAAAAAAAATTCAGAGGGTACGAAAGTTTGAAATGAGAGAAAATGAAGGATTTTGAAATTTTAAATCGTTAGGCTTTTAAAACCTTTCAGTTCGTGGCACCTTTGGCGAACTAAGTCATCCTCGCAGAACCACTCGGTGATCCACTGAGTGGTATTTTCCTCTCCGAGTTTTACAATACTTCCAGCAATTTTGGGAGTTCAAACGATGGACTAGATCGGGCTCACCGATTGATCGAATCACACGCCGAGTTTTGCAGAGTGCCCTTTAAGACCCAATGGTTCAAATGACGGTCCAAGTCGAGGCTCACCGACTGTTTGGTTGGTCACCAAATGGAATTTTTCTTGCCAAACTACCCATTTCCCAACACTTTTCACCTTTTAACCTGCACACTCAACACCCATTATTCAAAATCAAAAACTAAAGCATTAAAAACTTGGGTTGCCTCTGAAGAAGTGCCTTAGTTAATGTCGTGAAATGACGAGAATACCAGATCAAGCTTCATTTTTGGGGTTTTCCATTATGTCACTAGGCAACCTACCTTGTTGTCTTAAATTCAAATGTGAAAAAAAAATTGACCCATTTGGGTCACCAGTAGCTTAATAGAGACTGAGTGAGAGGTCACCATCTGATTAAGTGTCAAGACATCCTCTTTAATCTCTCTCAACATTTTGTGTGACCCTTCAACTTTGTGGAGAATGCGTGAGAGCATATCTTCTGTACGGACACCTTCAGACTCATTGGGCCTTTGAAGCTCATGTGGAGGAACATACCTATCGTTCTCCCCCTCTCTTTCCTTCCAAGTGGCATTACGATCACGCCAATCTCTATTCCATCCTTGATTTCCACCCGGTCATAGGCAGTTTGTACAATAACCTCCTCCTTGATTGTCTAGGAAGTTCACTTTCTCATTGTAAAGCGCTTAAAATTTTGCTTCATCGGGGTTTACTCCACCAACACACAAAGCATTAACACTCTTTGCACCAACATCGATAACTTTTTTAGCGAAGATATCCAGCTGGGTCATCATTTTGGCTATGTTTTGATCTCTCTCCTGATCCTTTTCGATATGCTCTTTTGTCATTTTGAAAGTGAGAGGAGAGACTTGGTCTTCACGACTGTACCAAGCCCTATTGATCTTGGACACATAATGAAGGAGTTGGGACGCTACTTCATAGGGCTGTTGCATTATACTACCCTGAGAAAGTTGATCAGCCACTCCTTTGTTTACCAAATCGAAGCTGCTATAGAAGTATTGCATCAACACATTATCTTGAAGTCCATGAGTTGGGCATTGAAGCACCAGCTTCTTAAATCTCAGCCATGTCTCATGGATTGGCTCACCTTCTAAGCATTTGAAACCTTGGATTCCATCCCTTAGAGTCATCATCTTCGATAGGGGAAAGAATCTCACTTGAAATGTTGTGGTCAGCTCAACCCAAGAGGTGATAGAGTCCCTCAGTAACTTAGCCAACAATTTAGTAGCTTCACCCATCAAAGAGAATGGAAACAACGTCAGATGAACCGATTCTTGCGATATGTTCTTAAATGAGAACGGTCCACAGACATCTACGAAGTTCCTGATGTGCTCATGGGGATCCTCTTGAGCCATCCCCCCAAATAATCCTTTCAATTGAAGGAGCTGAATCATTGTGCTTGTGATGTGAAAAACAATGTTTCCTTCAGCTGGTAGTAGATAAATGGCACCAACACCACCCACTTGGATTGGTCCATTAACGTTTGGTTCATTGATATCATTGAGGTTCCCAATGTCGTCTTGGTGGCCCACATGGCTACCATTACTTCCGTTTACACTTATCTCTTCCTCTGTTCAACACAAGCAAAACAAAACCAAAACTAGAGTAAGTAGATTCAACTACAACTAAAGAGATCACAATTTAACTTCACTAAAAGAATTTTAAACAACACCACTCCCCGGAAGCAGCACTATTTTGATTTAACATTTCAGGCATACCTTATTCAATTGTAGCTGTAAAAGATCGTTAAGCAATATAAAACCCAAAAAATGAGTTGGGGTCAAACCCACAGGGGGTGTTGCGTGTTCAAATATTCAGTTCTGAAGTACAAATGTGATCTAACTAGATATAAGAATAGATATTATAGGAAAAAAACATGAAACAAATTCAAAGGGTTGACACGCATGTTAGAAGGGGGATTTTTGTTTGCAATTATCAACTTCAACGCAGTCAAACAATGACAAAATAACAATATGGAGAGGAATTCTCGAGATGTGATTGATTATAGGCAAATTTCTCTATATGGGTAATTGAAACTACTAATAATTAGCTAAATATCAGTAAGTAGGCTAGACTATGAGTGATATAGATTACTCTCGAACAACTACTTTGATTCAACTGATTTCTCTCAAACATCAACAAGCTTAACAAATAAGAACGACCCACAACCTTAATATATTTTCCCTCTCGAGCAAGATATGTAGGATTGGGTTTAGGATTCACTCTCTCAAGCTAAACCCAAATCAACCCAATACCCACAAATCATTAATCAAAAGCTTTTGTTCTAAAACCTCTCTCTCGAGCAAGCTAAGAACCCAAAATTAGAACTGCATTGTCACTACAATTCATAAATAAAAACAAAGCAAATGATTAAACCCACTTCAATATAGCATTTAAACTAGTAATTAACCATACCCCTACGTTAATTCAACCCATAATCACATGATCACACCCCAAGAATTAGGGTTTTAGCCAAACATCATAAAAAGATAAAAATAGTCAGCAAATCGATTATCAATCAACTAGGTGTAACACCCCTCAAAATGAAGTGGGATAAAGTAGAGCCTCACATGGGTTTCATACATTAATAACTTCTTAAAATAATCAAGAATAGTCCTTTTAGTCAGTTTTAAAGAGTTTGGAAGTCAAACGTCAAGGGACGACCAAGACGTTTGGAAACTAGTCTTTTACGTGTTGGTATGTTCTAGTATGTTGTTCATGTGTTTATGTGTTTTTTGGAGTCTAAAATCAGTGGAGGTGACCCTAGTGTCTTAATAAATGTTTTTAGAGTCAAAACGTCCGGGTACGACTCCCTGAGACCACCCTAAGGGTCCCTGAGGAGGACCCCCACCCTTGGCCAAACAAACCGCCAAGGCAGCTAGAAGTTGTTCATGGAGGGAGTGGCTCCGCGTCACAGACCTGCTCCACCAATGGCCAAAAAGTTGCTCCACATCGCGGAGACACCGAAGACTCTACTGTCTCGAAATTTAATTTCTAGAAACTTATGGGAACACCTCCACGTCACGAACTTGTTTCCCGATTAAATCTGCGAAAATAAAACTCAAGTTTGACTTATTTAAAAGGTCCAACTAAGTGAGGGGTAGTTTTGGTACTTTTGGGAATTATTATAAATCGTTATTCTACCTATTTTAGGGTATTTTAAGTTGGTTAAAACCCCAAAACCTAGAATTAGACCTCATTATCCAAATTAGACCTTCCCTCTCAAATAAATTCTGTCTCTAGAACTCCATGGAAGACATTGATGAAGCTTCAAGCTAGGGGATGGGTTCCAACTCATTTCTCCTTCAAATACCTAGGAAATTAATCACAAAGGTATGGGGATTTTATCTTTGATTCTCCTTTCAATCAAAGAGCTAAATCAAAGTGATTTCAATGTTTATTTCAAAACACTAAAAACCCCAATTTCAATTATAAGCTTGGGTTCTTGCATGAAAATATTTCAATTGTTGATAAATGTTAATATTGATGGTTTTAAGATCAAAAACTCCATGAACCCTTGCATATCTTGAAATCCTAATTTTTGGGTCTAAATTGGGTCTATTGATTATGAACTAATAATGTGAAATTAATGTGTAGATTGTTATGGGCTATTGATTTATGTATTGTTCTATATTAAATTATGAGGAATTGATGGTCAATTGTGCTATATTGGATGTTGGCCTTGATGGGCAATTGTGACCTAAGGGTTGTGATGATGATGAAGTTGTGAATAGAATATTGATTCTACTATTCTATATATTTATGTAGTAGATGTTAGAATTGTGAGGTTTGATCCTTTTGAAAGTGGGGAGGTGTTTACTTTATAAGCATGTTGTGATCATGGCCTTGTAGGCAAAGTTGGATGATTGTTGTTTTGAGTAATGTTGATTATGTGAAGGTAATGTGATATGATGTGAATTTGTGTATGGTTTAAGAGTATGAAAGGTGACCTTGTGTAGAGACTTTATGTGTTATGCTAGGTTGTTGTCTTCCTTGAATGACTTATAATGAAGGTGAGGTTAGGAAAGACTAGGTTTACCTACTCTCACACCTAGTGAAGAATGAATGAAACGAATGAAATAATGTGTGAATGAATGAAAAGAATGGGTATTAATGCTAATGAATGAAAGTTGGGTCTATTGTAAGGATAGTCTCATAAAGTACACCTTTAAATGAATGGGGTTCCTAGATGAAAGGTCTTCTCATTTCTGAATCCAAGAGCTTCCTAAGAGAATGAATATGGGTTAGGATGAGTACTCCTTCGTTAGTTCAGATGAGGGTAATTAGTAGCAATCTTTATCCCTAAATAAATGAATGTTGGGCTAGGACGGGTACTCCTTCGTGAGTTGAGATGAGAGTACTTAGTAGCAATCCTTATCCCTAAATGAATGAATGTTGGGCTAGGATAGGTACTCCTTTGTGAGCTTAGATGAGGGTACTTAGTAGCAATCTTTATCCCTACATGAATGTCCAAACTCCGTGTGGGAGTAATGTCTAGCACCGAGAGGATATGAAGATGGGTGGATACTCCTTCCTTAGTTGAGATGTTAGTATTTAGTAGCAAAACTTAAGTTGGGTGCCCCTTCGTTAGTTGAGATGTGGGTACTTAGAAGCAATCCTTTTATCCATTAACTATGTGCCCACATAGGACTAGCTAGTGGTCTCTACCACGTAAAGGCTAAAAGATTGACCCTACCTTAGGCAAGTGGGGATCCCTCATCCGGTAAGGGTACTACCGGGATTCCATGTCAAGCTCCATGGTCTATGTCGGTTAAGGGTCCTCCCCCACATTAATTAATGAATGAACTAGGGTCTCTTAAGGGTGTACTACTTAGGATAGGTGGTGGAATGGGACCTCATCTAGACATTGCACAAGTAGACATTTAAGGCAGATCTTGGTGTGTCTTAGTAATGATAATGAATGAAAGAGTCTCTTTGGGCTAATTAATGAAAGCGTTGGTGTTTGAACATGCTAATGTGAAAGTGAGTCATAATGAATTGAATGTAAGTGCTTATGTTGAATTGAATGTATGTGATGATCTTATGTCATTAGTGAATGAAGTTGTCTAAATACATTAAGTTGAATCAACAATTTATGTTGAGATGTGAATGGAGCTTGTCTTGTGTAGCCTTAAGGATCACTTGGGTGTTGTATGTACAGGTAGTATGGGCTGCCTCACTATGTCTTACTTAGGTGAGTCTTGGGATGACATTTGATGAGTGTTCTAGCTTTATGAAGTGACTTGTTGACTTATGTGCTTATATGTCTTATGTGATTAATTGATGAAGGTTGAGATACACATGGTAAGTGCACTTTGTGTTACCTTAAGGTGGTGCCTTAGTGTGGGTGATGGTATGGGACATTGCCCATACATTGCACAAAGGTATTGCTTAAGGGTTACTTAAGGTGGAGGTCCAAGGCAAGAAGGTAAAGGTAAATGGGTTATATACGTTTATTAGGTATTGTGAAGCATATGACTTTGTATTGTTGGTTGTGACTTGTAAGGTTCCTATTATGTTGATGTTCATGAGATTTTATCAAAATGGCATGAAAGCATAACTTCCAAACAAATGTCTGTTTTAGCATATATTGCATATCCTCATAATTAGTATGTGTGTTGTACTAACTCCTTTCTTCTATTTTACTACAAGTGTAGGTTGTGGTAACTAGGAGGGGATTGTGCTTTGGAGTTGCTTGGATTGCTTCACTCTTCCAAGTCTTTGGTATGTCCTCAATATTCGAGGACTATGTTTAGAAGTTTCTTAGTCATTGTAATAGACACTTAAGTTTAATTTCATTTCTAAAGGGTCGTGTTCCTTAGTACGTTTTAAGTTCTTGTCTAAGATTGGCTAAAGAGACTTAGTAGTTCCGCTTGCGTATTGATGTTTTCAAATGTTGATGACTCTTGTAGTCTTATGGTTTTATTGAATAAAAGCTTTAAATTCTTAGTGATTTTTATGATCTATGCAATGAATGAATGCTAAGGCTTGTATAAGACCTCTGAGAGGACGAATACGCATGTAACGGCTAGGGGGTGCTCTCGGGTCGTTACAAACTTGGTATTAGAGCATAAGGTTTTAAAGATTACTTTTAGGTTCAAAGTCTCGAAAGCCACGTCTAGTAGAGTCTTGTTCATCGATGTGAGTCATGACACATCTATGAGCGAGAGGCTATAGGACAATAGAAGTTTCTCTTTCTTCATTACTCTTGTGTCGTGTCATAGAGCTTAACTCCATATGATCTCTCTCTCTTATTTTCCCTTGTCCGGTGGTCTTCTAGATATGATTACTTAGAAGGGGTGATGTTGCAAGGATCGAGGGAAGAAAAGGTGAGTTTTAATGCTTATTATGATGTGGTGACTATATGAGTATATATGAAGGTAGATTTGGAAATCGTATTGTGATGTCAATCATGGCTATGTGTGACCTATGAGGTTGGGAGCATTACATTGAAAATGTGGTATGGTGGTGTAGTTCTCGTATGATAAGAGTCGTTATGGTAAGAATGAAATCCTTTTTAGGATGATGAGTTGTGTTATGGTGATGGGTAATGATAGTAGAAAGTCATGGTGTAGATTTGAGGTGTTTTGAAGGAATGTGGTAACTAGTGTGAGTTGAAAGCTTCTTTTTCTCTTATGAATTATGTTTCATGGTTGTCCTTGTGTGAATCGGAGTCCTTCTATAGGCTTGCCCTAAGAGTGGAAAAAAAGGGCTTTGTTCCATGAGTTGGGATAGTGTTTTGCTCTAAGGTTAACTTGGAGAGTTGCATGTACCCCTTAGTTCATGGGAAGGACAAGAGAATAGATGTTGACCAACTCTAAAGAGGATAGTTGTCTTGTAAGGTTGATCTTAAGTATGGT
Organism: Solanum microdontum; assembly: GCA_036250385.1. Classification (NCBI taxonomy): domain Eukaryota; kingdom Viridiplantae; phylum Streptophyta; class Magnoliopsida; order Solanales; family Solanaceae; genus Solanum; species Solanum microdontum. The sequence goes on from JAJONQ010001218.1 coordinate 27,388, forward strand.
CATTCAAGAGGGTGTTTAGATAATACGTAGGCATGATTGAGTGGAAAGTTACACCAAAGGTGATGATAAGGGTATGATGTGATAAAGAGTTGATTAAGCTCACCCCAAGTAGGGGATAATGTGCCTAGATGGTAAGGTTTTGAGTGCCCTTACTATTTCTACATTGAACTTCCTTGAGTTCTCCATGTTGAGAAACACTTTGGGTGATAGATATGAAGTGGAGTGGTATAGATACTCATTTTTTTGGATTCTTGAAATCCACACCTAATGGAGTATAGTGAAGATTTAGTGGAGAATGGTTCCTACCTTAGAGATGAAGGAGGTAATGATTAAAGGAGTTTGCATAACTTGATCCCAAGAGGGGGACATTGTGCTTAATTGGTAAGTGATAGTTCTCTTGGTTACTCTAATGTGCTCTTAGATGGGTTTACCCTAAGTGGGGGATGATGAGTTGAGTAGTAAGATTGTTGATATCCTTATCTTTTCCTTCTATTCTAGTTCAAGCTTGAAACAAAAAAGAGTTCTTAGTAGCATGTTGCATGTTGGAGTCTTATGTGAATTGAGTTTCCATATTCTCCTTATGATGTGCATATTTTAGTTGAATTCTTGTTTAAATAAATAAATGAGTTTTCATGATTATGTCCCTCATGATTTATATGCATTTATGAAGAATTGTTTAAATTGCTCTATGAGATACCTAATTGAGCATGCCTTGATGTGATCTTGATGTTGCATGATTACGCTTTTGAGAGAAATTGTAAGGTGAGCCTATAAATGTTGTAGTGAGCATGATATGCTATGGAGAAGGAAGTTCCTCCAAAGAAATGAGAAATGGTAAAGTTTTCTGCATATTGAGTGGTAGATGTTATTCCTACTTCCTTTAATTGCATGAAAGTCTTGTTGTAATGCTTTTTATGTGGAGTTGATGTTTCCTCCTTAATGTGTGTTGTAGTAATGATATTACATGCTTGTTGTGAGATGCTAGTTGGATCATTGAGTCCTCGGAAGTGTTTTAAGTGTCATTCGAGAACGAATGTTCCTAAGTGGGGGATATTGTAACACCCCTCAAAATGAAGTGGGATAAAGTAGAGCCTCACATCAGTTTCATACATTAATAACTTGTTAAAATAATCAAGATAGTCTTTTTAGTCAGTTTTAAAGAGTTTGGAAGTCAAACGTTAAGGGACGACCAAGACGTTTGGAAACTAGTCTTTTACGTGTTGGTGTGTTCTAGTATGTTGTTCATGTTTTTATGTGTTGTTTGGAGTCTAAAATCAGTGGAGGTGACCCTAGTGTCTTAATAAATGTTTTTAGGGTCAAAGCATCCACGTACGACTCCCCAGGACCACCCTAAGGGTCCCCGAGGAGGGCCCCCACCTTTGGCCGAACAAGTTGCCAAGGCAGCTTGAAGTTGTTCATGGAGAAAGTGGCTCCGCGTCGCGGACCTGCTCCACCAATGGCCAAAAAGTGGCTCCGCGTCGCGGAGACACCGCAGACTCTACTATCTCGAAATTTAATTTCCAGAAACTTGTGGGAACACCTCCGCGTCGCGGACTTGTTTCCCGATGAAATCTGTGAAAATAAAACTCAAGTTTGACTTGTTTAAAAGGTCCAACTAAGTGAGGGGTAGTTTGGGTACTTTTGGAAATTATTACAAACGGTTATTCTACCTATTTTAGGGTATTTAAAGTTGGTTAAAACCCCAAAACCTAGAATTAGACCTCATTATCCAAATTGAACCTTCCCTCACAAATAAATTCTCTCTCTAGAACTCCATGGAAGACATTGATGAAGCTTCAAGCTAGGGGATGGGTTCTTACTGATTTCTCCTTCAAATTCCTAGGAAATTAATCACATAGGTATAGGGATTTTATCTTTCATTCTCCTCTCAATCAAAAAGCCAAATCAAAGTGATTTCAATGTTTTTTTCAAAACACTAAAAACCCCAATTTCAATTCTAATCTTGGATTCTTGAATGAAAGTATTTCAAATGATGATCTATGTTAATATTGATGGTTTTAAGATCAAAAACTCCATGAGCCCTTGCATACCTTGAAATCCTAATTTTTGGGTCTAAAGTGGGTCTATTGATTATGAGCTAATAATGTGATATTAATGTGTAGATTGTTATGGGCTATTGATTTATATATTGTTCTATATTAAATTATGAGGAATTGATGGTCAATTGTGCTATATTGGATGTTGGCCTTGAATGGGAAATTGTGACCTAAGGGTTATGATGATGAGGAAGTTGTGAATAGACTATTGATTCTAGTATTCTATATATATGTGTGTGTGTGTGTGTGTGTGTGTTTGTGTGTGTGTGTAGTAGATGTTAGAATTGTGAGGTTTGATCCCTTTGAAAGTGGGGAGGTGTTTACTTTATAAGCATGTTGTGATCATGGCCTTGTAGGCAAAGTTGGATGATTGTTGTATTGAGTAATGTTGACTATATGAAGGTAATGTGATATGATCAGAATTTGTGTATGGTCTAAGAGTATGAAAGGTGACCTTGTGTAGAGACTTTATGTGTTATGCTTGGTTGTTGCCTTCCTTGAATGACTTATAATGAAGGTAAGGTTAGGATAGACTAGGTTTACCTACTCTCATACCTAGTGAAGAATGAATGAAAAGAATGAAAGAATGTGTGAATGAATGAAAAGAATGGGAGTCAATGCTAATGAATGAAAGTTGGGTCTATTGTAAAGATAGTCTTATAAAGTACTCTTTTAAATGAATTGGGTTCCTAGATGAAACATTTTCTCATCTTTGAATCCAAGAGCTTCCTAAAAGAATGAATGTGGGTTAAGATGAGTACTCCTTCGTGAGTTGAGATGAGGGTACTTAGTAGCTATCCTTATCCCTAAATGAATGAATGTTGGCCTAGGATGGGTACTCCTTCGTGAGTTGAGATGAGAGTACTTAGTAGCAATACTTATCCCTAAATGAATGAATGTTGGGCTAGGATGGGTACTCCTACGTGAGTTGAGATGAGGGTACATAGTAGCAATCCTTATCCCTAAATGAATGAATGAAATGAATGTCCAAACTCCATGGGGGAGTAATGTCTAGCACCGAGAGGATATGAAGATGGGTGGACATTCCTTTGTTAGTTGAGATGTGAGTATTTAGTAGCAACCCTTAAGATGGGTGCCCCTTTGTTAGTTAAGATGTGGGTACTTAGAAGCAATCCTTCTATCTTTTAACTATGTACCCACATAGGACTAGCTAGTGGTCTCTACCACGTAAAGGCTAAAACAATGACCCTACCTTAGACAAGTGGGGATCCCTCATCCGGTAAGGGTACTACCGGGATTCCATGTCAAGCTCCATGGTCTATGTCGGTTAAGGCTCCTCCCCCGCATTAATGAATGAATGAACTAGGGTCTCTTTAGGGTGTACTACTTAGGATAGGTGGTGGAATGGGACATCATCTAGACATTGCATCAGTAGACATTTAAGGGAGATCTTGGTGTGTCTTAGTAGTGATAATGAATGAATGAGTCTCTTTGGGCTAATTAATGAAAGCATTGGTCTTTGAGCATGCTAATGTGAAAGTGAGTCATAATGAATTGAATGTAAGTGCTTATGTTGAATTGAATGTATGTGATGATCTTATGTCATTAGTGAATGAAGTTGTCTAAATGCATTAAGTTGAATCAACAATTTACGTTGAGATGTGAATGGAGCTTGTCTTGTGTAGCCTTAAGGATCACTTGGGTGTGGTATGTAGAGGTAGTATGGGCAGCCTCACCATGTCTTACTTAGGTGAGTCTTGGGATGACATTTGATGAGTTTTCTAGCTTTATGAAGTGACTTGTTTGCTTATGTGATTAATTGGTCTAGGCGAGTCACCGAGTGGTCTTGGCGATCACCAAGCTCACCTTTCTCCACTTCTTCATCTTGTTATGTTCCTTTTTTCCTATTAGTGTCCTTGCTTTGCTCCTTAATAAACATATATGAAAATCAAGGCTTTAACATTAGTTTATACCATAATAGAAAGTACCTTATAGACCTCATCTATAAACCTTTAAGAGTCTTCCTCAACTTTGGAGCCATAAAACTCCGGAGGGAACATCTTAATAAAATCCCTCACTCTTGAAGCGGTCGTACCCACAATTGGGTTCATGGGGTCTACCACCTCTCTATTGGCTTGTGCCGTCATGGATGGAGCCAATAGTTGAAAAGCTGACCTAATCTCCGCATTTGATATATTCTCATTCAAAGGATCAATCGGAGCTTGAGGAGGAGCTTGGGGAGGAACCTCTTGATCCACATTGTCTTCCTCATTCCTTCTAGCATTTGCCCTCCTAGTAGTCATATCCTGAAGAACATAGGGCAAGGATTAGGAGAAAGACCAAATAAAGTCAAACTCTATGGCACGACTTAGAGAATGATCAAGTGATGTTTCCTAAACATCTAGTAGCCTCTCATTCATAAATGTGGTGCGCTTCACACTTATGAACAAGACTCTACTTAACGTGGTTTTGAGACATCCTAGAATCATTCTAAACCTTGTGCTCTGATTACCAAGTTTGTCACGACCCAGGAATACCCCCTTTATGTAACAAGGCGTACTTGACCCCGAAGGGGGTCTCATACAAGCCCCTTAGCATATCATAACATAAGATAATAGAAATAAGCAAAAATTAAAACATTTTTCATAACATCCCAAATTTCATAAAATGAAGCAGAAGTCTTTTACAGTTGTCTCAAACCATCTAAAACATGAATAGACTTGGGGACACAGCCCATACAATAATTCTCAACATAAAAGAAAGACATAAACACATTGTGGTCAAGCCCTCGAATGCCATGAGGACTCACCAAAACTTCTCTT
>JAJONQ010001219.1:0-30499 GCA_036250385.1 Solanum microdontum
CAAGGTTATACATTTACTTACGAAAGCTAGACTTATGAAAGGGCACCATTTCTTAGTTCTAGCCCACTTCACACATTCATGCATTCAAGACTTTAAGTAACAAGGAGAGACACTTTAGTCTACCAACCAAGTCACAACATTATCATCTAAGGAAACTTCATAATCCAACATCATTTCATATATACATCATGAGAAATCATACTTTAAATCACAATGCTATACACTTTACATAGGATCAACATAGGATCACATAAACTCATTCACATCATGCCTTCACATATAGCGTCACATCACACAAAAGTTTACATATAGCTTCATATAGGACTTTACATATAGCCTCATTTATATATAATAACACAACAATACAACAATACTCATACAATGCCCTTCATGGCCACAATCATAATTCCAAAGCAACAAGCAACACTTCCACCAAAGGTGGATCCAACCTAAGAAGCAATTATAGCAATATTAAGAGATCAAGCCATCTTACCATTCTCTAAAGCCATAAACAACCTTACTCATTTCCCTACTAATTCAACATTATTCATAAAATAGGTCAACTTACCATCCAAGCCACAATCACCATCCTTAATTCTTCATAATATCACAATAGAATAACATAGATAATAGTAAAATTTAGCTATACAATACAGGCTAAACATAATCCAATAATCAACATAAGGACCGATTCACTATTTGCTCATTCAAGGCCCAAATCTCATATCCTTCAATTCAACATCAATTCTTCACAATTCAACATATATAATACCATATATGAACAGCCCATACCATACTAAACACAATTCTATAATCATCTACTCAAAATCAATACACCCACTTTATGGTGAAATTTAGAGAATTTGAGAAAAATATGGGTTCATGGGGATTTCTTTCTAAAAACCATTAATAATCATTAATAACAATATAGATCATCATTTAAAACTTTTTTTTATGCAAGAACCCATGCTAGAATCGAAATTAGGACTTTAGGATTATTGAAGAACTTTGAAAATACTTTGAATTAGCTCTTTGATTGAAAAAGGAATCAAAGATAAAGAGTCCCCATACCTTAACTAAGAATCCCCAAGCAATTTGAGAAAGAACCACCTTAAAATCGTCAAACCCTAGCTCCTAGTTCTTGACCTTCTTCATTGGAGGATTGTAGAGAAAGATATTTGAGAGGAGGTGGGTTTCTTTCTTTACTCTAATTGGAGTGACTTAAATGAAAGAATTTTGGTCAAAAAGGGGCTTTATAATTGCTAGGAAAGGCAAAGAATAATAACAACTCAACTTAGGAAAAGAATTAAGGACACACAAAGTTAAACTTAAAAGTGTTCACTAAACCCGTCTAAACTCGTCCTTTTGGACAGTGCTTCACTATTTCGGGCATAACTTTTTACTCCAAGTTCGGAATTGGACAAACTCGGTGGCATTGGAAAGATGACTCAGAGACCTTATATTGGATAGGTAAAGGTCCACCTAATTCATTTTGAGCTAAAAGATATGACCATTTAAAGTTGACCCTTACAACTCACTAGTTCAAATGACTAGTTTCTGGATGTCACGGTCATTTATCATCATTTCATCAAGTTCTCAAGTCCAAACTCACATGTGAGGCTCTGGTTTCACTAGTTCATTTTTAGGGTCGTTCAGTCACGACCCAAAGTACACCCTAGACATGACATGGTGTATAAGACACTGAGAGGCCCTACACAACTCACATAGATACAACATACAAGATAATAGAAACAAAATGATTGAAAGTAGCATTCATATAAAAGAGTTTGAAATAAGAAAAAGTCTAAACATAAGTCTCAAAGTCATCTAATACATCAAAGAAGTGATAAGAGTTTGACATAAGATAATGTGTAGACATAAGTCTCAAAGTCATCGAATATATCGAAGAAGTGATTGGGATGTAACCCATACATCATATAAAAATATGAAATAAAAATGGCATAAATAAATAAAAGAGTCTCGGTCCTCAAAACATTATGACTCATCAATCATCAAAGTCTCTAGTACAATCAACTAGCCACAAACGGAAGCAGAAGAGTTGTCAAGCCCCAAATGAGTGAAATAATGTGGGCACAAGTATGCATTATTACATGGATTGTACTAAATATATGGGGAATGCAATAAAATATGAAACGTGATCATAAGGAGACATAAGAAAACATGAAATGCATAACCAAGTTAACACGTAGTAAAATCATTTAAGAATACTCATAAATCATGAACATGGTCAATGCATCTTTAAATCATAAAGGAATCTTCATAAAACCTTGGTAATTAATTTAGTTTATTTTGTGGGAAGTTTACCATTAACTAACATATAGACCATGCGAGCTATAACATGGAATATATTGTCTGCCCTACATGGAAAAGGGTTTTCCTTACTTTAATAGGTAAGAATCATAATCTTAGGGTAAAGTGGATCTACTAGCTAATGTCTATCTGACATAAGTATCCTATGGTGGCACATAGTTTAAGGGACATGGGTATTCGCCGCTAGTCAACTCGGTGCTAAGCATAAATTTCATGGAATAGTCGTTAATCATACTTATTATATCATCAATGGAAAAGTACAATAAGATACTAATCTAAGCTAGAAACATCATGGATAGCTCCTTAGACTATGAGTGAGAAACCTTTCACCATTTGTAATCTTTTCAGAATAGATTTTTAAGGCCCATAGTCATTAACTTGATGCTAAGAATGCCCTACTACTAATGGAGGTGGTTTTGAAAGTGTGGTCTACAATCATTGATGATATCCGGATACCATAATAATCAAGACCTAAATTACAAAAATAGACTGAAAAGAATTGAGGGAAAATCTAGATGTCATTCATGTCATGTGTCCAAGCTTTATAGAACATATAGATACCTCCATATATAAGCTTACATAAGGCATACACATTTATTTCATGAAAATATGCATGACTTCACAAAAGTACATTCATAGATTGAAGCTTATTCATAAATTCATGTAAGTTAGGGTTCATAGTCAATCTTCATAGATCAATGCATGGGTTCACATGGAATTAGTTGAAAAGAATGCAAATAAGTCCAAATTATCATAATAAGATCATAATAAATCAATTGAATCCATACAAATAGAACTCATGAGGGATTGAGTGAAAACCTAATCAATTCTGGGAAATTGAATTGGAGTATTAAAGAAACTTTGGGGACTCAATGGGTAATTGGAACCCATTGATGAACTTACTACACGCTCTTGATTGAAGTCCTAAGCAATGATGAATAAATGATACTTGAAGTTGACGAACCCTAGCGTCTTCTTCCTTGATCTAGAGAGTAGATTTTTGGAAAGGTTTATGGAATTTAAGAGAATGAATAAATTGGGGTTAGTTTCTAAGGGTGAAGGTATTTATAAGGCTTAGATCTAGGAGTAAAATGGTGTACTACATTGTTAAAACACTTAGGAAAAAGACACCAAAACCCTTTTAAAATAATTGTCGATCACTGCCTACGGTTGGACCTACAGACCGTACTGGTCAATCATAGAACTAGACCTGAGACTCTAAATTTTGCCAACAACCAACGGAACCCATGTTTGGCTCGTAAGTTTACCTGCAAACCATAGGAACGAACTTTATGGTTTTAAAATTTCACAAAGTCTGCGGTCACCTATGAGACATATCTACGACGCATCAAAGGAACAATGAACCGTCATGTTGAACTATAAAAAGGGTACTGGGACTTGTTTATAAAATTTTATTTTCCCCGCACCTATGGTTGCCACCTACGGCCCGTAGAAGCTTCTATTTTCCATAAATGGGATCTGTAGATAGAGATAAAGCCCAAAACTACATTTTTCCTTCTTTTCTAAATTAGAGGCGTTACATCGGAAGTAGGAATTAATTGTACAACCTTAACCCATAAATTTACCTCAATTTTTACTAGCCAAAATCCATTGATTAACAGCAACAAAACAGAGCATAACACAATAGCCACTACATTAAATCAACACTCCACCCCATAATTTCACCCCTAGGCTTTTGGGTTTTAGCCACCCATCACAAGTTGTAAAGAAATTATAACTTGCATTAGAACAACCATGGGTAACATGAAATTAAGTAACTACAACCTATACCCACTTGAATTCAACTTCAAATTGTTAATTTCAAGAGCATAATTAAAATCCCCCAAAACTAAAAGTGTTATTCACAAAATAATGTGTTTTTGTCTCTAAAAGATTCAAAACTCTCTAATAACTTTCATACTTTGAATTCTCTCTTTTTTTAGGCTATTTATTCTTCCCCAAAATATAGCCCAATACTCAATGCAAGACCCATTCAGCAACATTAGTCAGACTCGCCGAGCACATTAAGTGAATCACCAAATAGCTCCTTATCTTATCTTTCTCTTACTTTTGGCTTCGGGTATTTGAATCTCAGTCAACAGTCTACGAGCTCGTTCAAGTCTACCTTTCACATTCGGCGTATCGCCGAGCACCACCTTTTTTTACCTTTTAATCCTTTATTTTTTCTCAAAGCACTGTCACCTTCAGCGATGGTCATTTTGTTCTCCCTTTGAATTTGGTGAATTGTCGTTCCTCTTTGAGTCTGTCAACCTGCTTCAATTGATACATATGTTGTGTACTATCAATCTGAGTGAGGTCATGTCACTTAGGCGATCCGCCCTTCTTGTTAGGTGATCATCAATGTGGAGTTTACACTTCTTTTCTTATTTTTGGCTATTCTTTCAAACATACGCCTTTGCCTTTTCCCTTAAACTCCATAGCTCCAAATCATCAAAATATAGTGAGAATAGGAAATAATTAGGCAATGAGGACAATAATTGTTGAATTAAATTAGCCTGGAACAGTGATAACTACAGAGGAGCACGACCTATTATAAAGGTTCACTAAGATGAAGCATTTTTTATGGCACTGAGTCTAAGAACACTTATGATTTTATCATTGACTATCACAAATGTCTCTATTAGATATGGGAAATGGAGAGATATGGATAAATTGCATAACTTTCTAGGTGATAGGGGTGCTAGTTATGGAGGTTGGCATATGTTGAGTGTAGACTATCTGGTTCACTTCCTTTTACTTAGGCCATGTTTTACTACATCTTGTTAAAGAGTACGTTCCTCATACTCTTCGAGATAGGAGATGCAATGAGTTCAGTAGTATAAAGTAGGGGAGTCTATTATGAAATTCATTTTCACTTCTTGTTCAAGTATTCACTATGACTTTTTCCTAGCTTCTACCTTAAGAGAATGAGAAGATCAGGCGGTTTGTTAAATGTTTTAATGTGGGATAAAAGCTTCCAACTTCTCAAATTTTATCTTCTAGAAAGTCTTTTTAGAAATTCGTTGTGAATGTTAAGAATGTAAAGGGTGTGAAGTAGGACTTTTATGCTAAGTATGTGTGGACAAGAATGCTAAAAAGGGTGGCGCATTAAGTGGGCCATTTTTTGATGGACAATTTTATTTGGAATAAGTTTCTTAGAGGTATTCGAGACGATCTATTATATAATCTATGCAAGTGTCATCTAGGGATCCAATTAGGACCATTTAGAAGCCATAATGGTAGAGGGGACATTCAACCCTTCTAACTTCAGGACAAAGGTTGAATTTTGAGTGGAATTTCTATATGTGCGGTCAGCTAAGGAACATTCGTAAATGTATCCCAAATTAAAACATATGAGAAGATAGCTCTGTCGTATCATACTTCTCAAGCTATTGTTTCATGAGATAGAGATGGAACTTTGTTTAGCAGAGATCGTCCACAACTTGAGTGAGGTAGCTTGATGATTGGTAAACATGGCACTTAACCTAATATAAATGATGGTTAGGAAGGTAGAGGTAGTACTCTACCTGGTAGAGGCAGTGTATAGATAGGGTGTAGGGATCATTTCTATTCTTTTCAAGTAGACCTGAGATGGACATGTGTGACACAGTGATCATACATACCATTCTTATTTGTGACGGTATGACTACAACATTATTTGATACTAGTTCGACCTTTTTCTCTTGATCTACAATCTTTTATATTGGTCTGAGTATGATTTTTGAGTTTTTTTTATATTCCTATGCAGTTTTCTACTGTAAAAGGAGATTTTATGATAGTTGATACAGTCTCACATTCATGTGACGTTACTCATTGTTGTTTAGATAACCTGAGTGACTTTAGTGATCCTAGACATGGTAGATTTTGAAGTTATCATAGGGATCAGTTGGTTATCTCTGTATCATTCAATTATTGATTGTCATGCTTAGACTAAATCTGTTTCTATGCCTGAGATGTCTAGAATAGAGTTGTAGGGGAATTATAATCCTTCTACTAATAAGATCATACCATATATTCATGTTATGAAAATAGTAGACAAGAGGGTGCTTAACATTTTTAGATCAAATGTGATTTCCTATAGGTGTTTTCTGCTAGCATACCTAGCATGACATGAGATAAGGATATTGATTTTATCATTAACTTAGTGATGAGCACTCATCCCATTTCTACTTTTCCATATCAGACAACACCTGTAGAGTTGAAGGTTCATTTGTAGAATTTGATCAGTAAGAGGTTTATTCATCTGAGTGTATCTCCCTAGGGTGCTCTTATATTGTTTGTAAAGAAAAAGAATGGAAGTATGCACATGTGTATTAACTATAGGCAATTGATCAAGGTTACTATTCGAAATAAGTATCACATTACCTTAATAGATGACTTATTTATTTAGTTGTGGGGTGCATTAGTCTTTTCTAAGATTGACTTAATGTCAAGTATCAACATCATAAGATTTTGGCTGAGGATATTCCCAAGACAAAAATTTGAGCTAGGTTTCGACATTATATGCTTTTGATTATGTCTTTCAAACATACTAATTTTCCTATAGCTTTAATAAGATTGATTAATAGAATTTTCAAATCATATCTGGATGTTTTCATTACTTTATCTATTAAAGAGGTTTTGGTATATTTTAAGAGTTAGAAAGAGCATTACAATCACCTAAGGATTATGTTGGGTTTGTCTAAAAGAGAACAACTTATGTGCTAAATTTAGTGTATGTTATAGGGAGTATGGTTTCTAAAGAATAAGTTATGGTTCATCCATAAGAGATAGAAGCAGTTCAGAATTGGGCTAGGTCAACGTGAATTGTAGCGATTCACAAATTCATGAGGTTAACTAGTTATTATTGTTGGTTTGTGAAGGGGTTTGTTGATGTAACACCTCGAATTCGAGAAAGTACTAGAAAGGGGTAATGTGGAAGAACAAACAGAAAAACACCTTAACGATGGACCCTATACGGAGACTAAGATGGGTCATAAAGAGGACCAGGGTTCGTGTGGTGGCCCGTGGCAAGGCCCCCAAAGTAGGCTAAGAAAAGACTCCTCCAACGAGGGCATTAACAATGTGTGGAGGTGGACGGGTCATTATGACGCCTATGTGGGGGAGGCAGAACTAACCCAAGAGTTGGCTTCTTCCCATAAGAGCCTAATCAGGCCGTGAAGAGCCAAACAACACGTCAGGATGGTTGTCAAAGAGAAAATAAATAAGGGACCTCTCCCAAGGCCAGTGGTCAAGGACCACGACTTCCACAATGGCCTGTGAGGTCCTTGACGGGTCATGAAGGGCACCATCAGGGGGTTGCGTCAGCTTTAAGTCAGGGGTTTTGGGTCTTTTCATAATTATTATATCCCAACAATATGTCATTTTACCCTTACCTAGAAGTCCTATATAAGTGTTTTTAACCCCTAAATTTCCCCCATTGAAATCATTCTCCCAATTTCCTAAAAGAAGAACAAGTCTTCTTCTCCCAAAATATTTCTCTCTAGAAAGCTTGAAGAAAAAGGGATCAACCTAGGGTTTCAAGTGAAGCCTCCAATTCCTCCACTTATGTCATGCTTTTGGCATTGACGTATGATAGTTTTCATCCATGGAGCCCTTTACTCCATGGAGTTCTCAAATTCTCCAATTTATAACATTAGAATTCCCCAATTGAGTTAGGGTTTTCTTCCATGTCATGAGTTCTTTTAAATACTGATTTATTTGATTCGTTTATGGATTTTATGCATGAATTGATATAAATTGACTTCCCATGAACCCATGTTTAACCTACGTTTTATAGATATTGATGATTTAAAATGGATTTTTAACTATGAAAGGTGAATTATGTAATTTTGCATGTTCTTATGAAATTGATGAGATATCATGTGGATTGCTTGAAATTAAAAGTATATATGTTGTTATTGTGATTAATTGTTCTAAAAGGGTTTCTCACATAACTACTTCATGCATGAATGTGAAAAGCCTTCTCACTTAAAATGAATCAAAATTAAGGAGCTATTCTAAGAATGAGGCAAGCGGCGATTACCCACGACCTCTAATGAAAGACAAGAGGTGATTGCCCTTGTCACATGACGTAAGGACAAGAGGCAATTACCTAAGTCCCTTGAAGAAAAAATGAATAAGAATATAGATATTCTGTAGGAGTTATGCTTAGCACCGAGTGGACAAGTGGTGATTGCCCATGTCCCATAAACTATGTGCCAACATAGGATTGTCTAATAGAAATTAACTAGTGGATCCACGTAAGCTAGAAAGTTCATGGTCTTACCTTGCAAAGTAGGACACCTCTTTTCAGTGTTGGAGACACCGGATTCCATGTTAATAGCTAACATGGTCTTACATGTCGGTTAAAGGTAATTCTCCCACATTAATGAACCAAGGTTATTTCAAGAAGTATGTCACATGTCTTGAAGTTGGTGGTTACTTGCATTGACCATGTTTTATGACATATGCCTTCTAACCCTTATATATCATATTTTAGCTTGGTCATTGCATACCATGAAAGATATCCCTCCTTAAGCATGTTTCTAAATGTTTTATTCATGTCTATCATACTTGGTACATGTTTGTACCAACGCATACTCTTGACCACAATTCCCAAATGTAGGATCCGATCTTAAATATTACACTTTTGTTGCTTGTGATCTCATATAGAAGAATGAAGATTGGTGAGCCCTCATCACCCGAGGATCGGGCTTGATTTCCTTTTATATTTACTTTCAGTTTTTGGACTTAATGTACGGGCTGCATCCCAATCAATCATATGTACTAGATATCTTTTGAGAATATATTTAGACTTCCGCTTTACTCTATAAAACTTTTCTATGTTGAAACTTTCTTTTAGATCATTTTATTCAATTATCTTGAATAAGGAAAACTAAGTGGCTTGTATGGGTCTTATACGCCATGTTACGCCCAGGGGCTACCTTGGGTCATGACAAACTTAGTAATCAGAGCACAAGGTTTAGAAAGGTCCTACGAAGTCTCATAAGCCGCGTTGAGTAGAGTCTTGTTCATAAGCTTGAAGCGCGACACATTTACGAATAAGAGGCTACAAGATGTTTAGAAACACCACTTCTTTTATTACTCTAAAGTTGTGCGATAGAGTTTAACTCTATAATGTCTCTCTCCTAATCCTTATTTGATGCTCTACAAGATATGGAAACCCGAAGGGCCTATGCTAGAAGGAATGTGAATCAAGAGGCTCCTCCTCAAGCTCCTAAAGTTCCGATAGATCCTTTTTCCGACCCAGTGACTAATGCGGAGTTTATAGATGCTTTTCAAGTGTTGGATCAAGCCATGATGGCCCAAGCCGATATGGAGGTTGTGGCTCCTATGAACCCGCATGCGGGAACGGTCACAACTAGAGTGAAATACTTCACTAGAATGAATCTTCCCAAATTTCAGGTTCTAAGATTGAGAAAGACCATCAAGAGTTCATTGATTAGGTTTACAAGGTGTTGATGATCATGGGAGTGATTCCAGTGGAAAAGGTGGAATTGTCCCCTTACAAACTTAAGGGAGTTGCTTAAATATGGTTTAATTAATGGAAAGAAGGGATAATAGTTGATGTGAGTCCTCTCAATTGGGAAAAGTTCAAAATTGCTTTCCTTGATAGGTTCTTTTCCCTTGAGATGAGGGAGGCGAAGGTGCTTGAATTCATCAACCTTCGTGAAGGAAATATGAGTGGGAAGGAACACGCTATGAAGTTTACACAATTGTCTTGATATGCTTCAACTATGGTTGTCGATCCTAGGGAGATGATGAGTAAGCTCATTTCAGAATTATTTGAAATGGTGTTTAAGGAATGTCATACCACTATGCTTGTCAACGATACGGACATTTCTCGTCTCATGGTTCATGCCAAACAAATTGAAGTGGAGAAACTTAAGGAATGGTCTAGGGAGGCAAAAAGGGCTAAGACCGGTGATGGTAACTTGTTTTACTCAAGGTCCGGGGGACATGGTCGTTTGAATTTCCGACAAAGGTTTTCTGGCCAAGGTTCGTCCAATGCTCCTCCTATGTTCAACAAAGAGAGGATGTCTAACTCTAAGCCTCAAGGAGTAAATGTAGTGGATCTTCATTACTGTCACGACCCAAGGTAGACCTTGGCAGGACATGGCGTATAAGACCTCAAGAGGCCCCATACAAGCTACTTAGCTTTCGTCATACAAGATAATAGAACTTAAGATATTTAAAAGACCATTTCAACATATAGAGGTTTTATAGAGAAAAGCTGAAATCTAAACATCGTTTCAAAGCCATCTATCACATAAGAATTTATTGGGGCGTAGCCCATACATCATGTTCTCAAAACTTAAAGTAAAGACCAAAAAAGGGAAACTAAGCTCGGTCCTCAGAATATGAGGACTCACAAACACTTCAATCCTCTATATGAGATCACTAGCCACGGAAGTGTGAAACTGTAAGGTTGGACCCAACATTTGGGGAAAATGTAGGAAAGAGTATGCATTAGTAGAAACATGTATCAAGTATGATAGCCATGTATAAAATATATGAAAACATACTTCAAACAGATTCCTTCATGAGATGCAATGACCAAGCTAAAACATGAGATAAAGAGTTAGAAAACATGAGTTATAAAACATGGTCAATGCACAAAGTCATCATCTTAAACATGTATGAGATACTTCCCTGAAGTAACATTAGTTCATCATAGCCTTCTTGTGGAAAGTAGCCTTAATCGACATGTAAGACCATGTCAGCTATTAGCATGGAATCTGGTGTCTTACACATCGAAAAGGGTTGTCCCACTTGCAAAGGTAAGGACCATGAATTTCTAGCTTATGTGGATCCACTAGCTAATGTCTATTTACACGATTCTATGTTGGTACATACTTTATGGGACACGGGTAATCGCCACTTGTCTACTCGATACTAAGCTTAACTTCTATGGAATCGTTCTTAATCATATTAGTCTTATGTTTAAAAGAACATGAGTAATTACCACTTGTCCTTACATCTTGTGATATGGGTAATCGCCTCTTGTCCTTCAATAGAGAGCATGGGTAATCGCCTCTTGCCTCAACATTAGAATAGCTCCTTAACATTGGTTCATTTTAGGTGAGAAAGTCTTTCAACCTTAAGAACCCCTTTTAATCTAAGATTATCCTTTCAGAATCACACTTTCATGTGTATGTGGAAAATCCTTTCAACAACACAAAAACAACAACATCATTGATACTTCACTCTCAAAGCATCCTTATACCAATTATATCAAATTTGTGAGGACATGCATATTTCCATAATTCACCCTTCACAGTTCAAACCCCACTTTCAATCATCGATAGCTAGAAAACTTGGGTTAGACATGGGTTCATGGGGATTCATCTTAAAATCATGAAAGTAACTCAATTCAGTCATAAGAAATCATAATTCAGTCAAATAAATCAATATTTATAGGAACTCATGGTATGGAAGGAAACCTTAACTCAATTGTGGAATTCTAACTTTGTAAATTGGAGAATTTAAGAACTCCATGGATAAAATCTATCATACATCAATGCCAAAACCTTGACTTCAATGGTGGAATTGGAGACATGACTTGAAAACCCTAGCCTTCTTATTCAACTTCTAGAGAGATAAATATTTGAGAGGAAGACTTGTTCTTCTTTTAGGAATTTGAGAGAATAATTTTCATTGGGGCAATTTGGGGTTAAAAACACTTATATAGGACTTCTAGGTAAGGGTTTAACAACATTGTATTAGGATAGAATAATAAGGAAAAGACCAAAAAGACCTTGACTTAAAACTAAAGTGACCACTACCAAAGTGGCCGTTACGGCCCGTCAAGGACTCTACGAGCCGTCATGGTCCTTGACAAGAGGATAGGGGAGAACCCCTATGGTCCTTACCCTCTGTACTACCAACTAAGCAATCTGTGTTGCTTACCACGGGCCGTCTAGGGTTTTGTGGTAGGGGAATTCATCTTGGTTAGGTTCTGGAAGCTCTTCACGAGCAACATCACGAGCCGTGGTCCCCTTCACAGCCTGTCAAGGGATCCGTAGGGGGTCCCATGGCCCATTTTGGGGCTAGTGATTTCCTGTTTGACCCTTTTTCTAGCCCTCTTGATTCTAAGGTGTTACATTATCTCCCTCTTAGGAACATTCATCCTAGAATAAGATTCAAGACATCATAAAGAGCGTAAAACTTTATCTAATAGCCAAACATGCATGCAATTACATAAATGCACATATCTAAGGAGGAAACATCAACTCCAAGCTAAAACATGTTCAAAAAATCGTATCATGAAGTCGAAATGCAACTAATACTCAAATGCATGTAAACATGTAAAAATCAATCATGTAAGTTCATTTTCTCAAAATATAAGCCTTTCATGAATCATGCATATTGAGGAAATCACGGGAATATATAACACCTAACACCAAAAGGGTAAACCATGAAGAACTTAATACCTCAAGCTTTAGTAGCGACGAAGGAAAAATATGATGGTAACGGGAGATCATATTGGTCTCGGCCTCCCAAGTAGCACCCTCAACAAACTGATTTCCCCAAAGAAATTTCATGGAAGCAACTTCTTTATTTCTTAACCTCCTAACTTGCCAATCTAAAATCTCAATGGGAACTTCTTCATAAGAAATATTTTCATCAATTCCTAAACCTTCTAAGGGGACTATGGATGTCGGATCTCTAACACATTTTTTCAACAAGGAGACATGGGAAATGGGACGCACTGATGCCAAGTCAATAGGCAAATTAAGTTCATAAGCAACCTTGCCAATCCGTCACAAAATCTAATATGGACCCACATTACGATGACTAAGTTTCCCTTTCTTCCCAAACCTCATTACACCTTTCATGGGTGAAATTTTCAAATATACCCAATCATTAACATCAAAATCAAGATCTCTTCTTCTAACATCGCCGTAGGACTTTTGTCGACGTTCAGCCATTTTCAACCTTTCTCTAATAAGTCAAACTTTCTCCATAGCATGGTGTACCAACTCGGGACCTATCAAAGCAATCTCACCGACCTCAAACCAACCTCTAGGAGACCTACACCTCCTACCGTAAAGGTCCTTAAATGGAGCCATACCAATACTTGAATGATAGCTATTGTTATATACAAACTAAATCAAAGAAAATGGTCATCCCAATCACCCTTGAAGTAAATTACACATTCTCACAACATATCATCAGAAGTTTGGATTGTACGCTCCACTTGCCCATCATTTTGTAGGTGAAAGGTCGTACTAAGCTTAACACGACTACAAAGACCTTTTTGGAAACATTTTCAAAATTGAAAAGTGAATTGGGTACCACGATCGGAGATAATGGATAAGGTCAGCCCATGCAACCTCATTATTTTCTTCAAATACAACTAGGCATAGTCCTCTACCGAATAAGAAACATTAACGGGAATGATATGAGCCAATTTCGTCATTCGATTTAAAATAACCTAAATCGAGTCATGGTGTCGTTGGGTGCGAGGTAAATCGACAATCAATTCCATGTTCAAATCTTCTCACTTCCAAGTAGGAATGCTAATATCTTGGTATAAACCTCCCATATTTTGATGCTCAAATTTCACTTGTTGACAATTAGGACACTTAGCCCAAAATTCCACAATATCATTCTTCATCCCTTTCCACCAATAGACCTCCCGCAAGAAACATTACATCTTGGTAGCTCCCGAATGAATGTGATATCGAGAACCATGGGCTTCTGACAATACATGTTCTCTCAAGTCATCTACATCAGAAACACACAAACGACATTGATATCGAAGTACACCAACTCCTTCTTGGGAGAAGGACTCTATAGACTTTTTAAGCAGCACTTCCTTTAATTCCACCAATGTTGGATCAAGACCTGGCTTATCCTTCACATCAGTTACAAAAGATGATTCTGAACCATTGTGAGCCATAACACCACCTTTGGTAGAGTCAAACCGAACACCCAATCAGGTCAATCTATTACTATCTCGAACTAAATCTCTTTTATTTTTCTCAAAATGAGAAACACTACCATGGACAATCGATTAAGATCATCCGCCATCACATACGCCTTATCGAGGTGATAGAGAACACTTATGTCATAATCCTTCAAGAACTCAAGCAACGCCCTTTAGCGAAGATTTAGATCCTTCTAATTAAACATATGTTGCTAACTCTTATGGTTTGTAAAGACATCTATATAAACACCGTAAAAAGAATGCCTCCAAATCTTTTAGGCAAAAATAACCGCGGCTAGTTCAAGGTCATGGGTTGGATAATTCTTTTCATGAATCTTAAGTTACCTTGAAGCATAGGTAATGACTTTCCCAATTTTCATAAGAACACAACCTAACCCAATTCTTGAGTCATCACAATAAACAACAAAACCATTTGTCCCTTCTAGTAAACTCAAGATCAGAGCAGAAGTAAGTCTATCTTTCAAATTCTTGAAAACTCGTTTCACACACTTCAGACCATGTGAAATTAACCTTCTTTTGAGTCAATAGAGAATCAATTAAAGAAAATACTTCAACAAACCTTCTATAGTAACCGGCTAAACCCAAAAAACTCCTATTACCCGAAGGGGTTAGAGGTCTAGGCCAACTTTTGACTGCATCCGTCTTCTTAGGATCTACCTAAATACCTTCACCAGAAACAATATGCCCAAGAAAAGCCATAGACCTTAGCCAAAACTCACATTTACTAAGCTTTGCAAAGAGTTACTGGTCCTTCAGGACTTACAACACATTCTATAAATAATTTTCATGCTCATCTTCACTCCTTGAATAGACCAATATATCATCAATGAACACAATCACAAACATATCAAGGTACTGTCTAAACACCCTATTCATCAAATCCATAAATGTCGCTGGCATATTAGTCAAACAAACGTCACTAAAAACTCATAATGACCATACCGAGTTCAAAAACAATCTTCAGAATGTCATCTTCTTTCACCATCAATTGATGGTAACCCGACCGAAGGTCAGTCTTAGAAAAGTATCTTGCTCCTTGAAGTTGATCGAACAAAGCATCTATACTTGAGAGACTATACTGATTCTTAATGGTAACCTTGTTCAATTGTCAGCATTCAATACAGATATGGAGCAAACCATCTTTGTTTCTAACAAACAAAATAGGAGCACACCATGGAGAGATACTTGGCCGGATGAAACCCTTATCCAATAAATCTTTCAATTGCTCCTTTAATTCTTTTAGTTCTACTGAAGCAATACGATAACGAGGAATAGAGATAGGTTGCGTATCAGGGAGAAGGTTAATATCGAAGTCTATCTCCCTTTCAGGAGAAATACCGGGTACACTTTCGGAAACTCACAAACAATGGGGACCGACTCAAGAATAGTGATCTCGAAATCTACATCCCTAACCCTAACTAGATGGTAAATGCAACCCTTAGAAATAATCTTTCCAGCATTGAGAAAAGAGATAAACTGACCCTTAGGCATAGAATTTCCCCATTTCCACTCTAGAATAGGTTCATTTGGAAACTAAAATTAGAGCGTACCCTTTTCTTTGGATGAAACATGAACACAAATGATCTTGTCTTACCCAACTAAAACCCTTGATCCTAGATTGAACTCTTTCTTCTTGTTCAAGTTCTAGGGAGAGAAATATTTGAGAAGAAGAGTTTGGGATTTCTTTATGGTTTTGGAAATAATGACTTGAATGGGTGAGTTTTGGGGTTAAAATCACTTATATAGGGGTCCTAGGATTGGTTAAAATGACATAGTATTAATCTAATGAAAACCAGAAAAGACCCAATTAGCCCCTAACTTATAGAGGGTTGCCTAATCTTCACGTGAGGCTCCAGAAGGTGTGGTGCCTTCTGTGGTCATGAACTAGTGGCATGGAAAGCCACCCCCTAACCCCTAAAAACTAACTCCTCACCATGACCCTTACCACAGCCCATCAAGGTCCTCACGAGCCGTGAATTGGCTCATGTGGAGGAGGCTGCCTAAGGTGCACACTACCTAGCCTTTTATGCGTACCACCACGAGTCATGGTGCCATACACGGGGCATCATGATGCTCGTGGGAGGTGTGCCACCCTTGACCACCCACTACCTAAGGTGTACGGGCACCATCATGACTCGTAGGGACTTTCATGGAGGGTGTCAAGGTCCAAATCTCTAGCCCATGCCTTAGCACTTAGACCCTAGCTTAAACTACAAGATTATGAGGTGTTACACTCCTTTTCTGTAGCCGGTGTATGAATAGGGGTATTGGACCCTGCATCCTCTTCCATCTCAGACTCCGAAGTGGTGACGTGAGTATAATTGATGGCTATGTTGTGTGATAACCTGGAACACAACTTTCTTCTTCCCTTTATCCTTTACATTAGCAGGGGGAGTTTTTGCTCATGTAACACCGAGAGGTGTGACCTTCGATGCAATACCAACCCCTTTTGCTTTCTTTCGGGGTGCAGGTCCTCTCACTGAAGCTTTGATCTAGCCATATATGTAGATAAACATCAACAAAACACATGCGGTTGCAAAGAGTTAGCAAAATATCAATTCTCAAAACTTTAATGAAAAACTCACCAATTAACTCGGCAGGTCGCCAATATCATTTGGCGAGCATGAAATGGTTCACCGAAAGTAACAGAACAAACATCCACAATTCAGCACAAATCGACGAGGCAAAATGTCTTATAGCGAACTTGATCAGCGAAGCAAAGATGGCTCACTAAAAATTACAAAATAATTTAACAAAAACTGAGCTTCAAGAAGGCGAGGTTAAGGCTATTCGGCGAATCACCGAGTCAGCTCGACAAGCATATGCATATCGTAAAAAATTATAGAATAATTCAGCAATAATTCAAGTCAAGTACGCGATTGGGACCACCGAGTGACTCGACTATGCTTGACAAATGGCCCAACGTACGATATTTGCAACCCAATTTTCAATATTCAACTAGCAGCCTATGATAATCAATTTCAAACCCAATTCTACGCAATTCAAGACTACCCACTACACACATTTAAGTTGGGGTACTCAGACTTTCCCTAATCGATCGAAATTCTACCAAACAACGATTTCACCATTAAGAGTGATGTCACTCAATCCATCATTGGGAAAAATCAACTTGTTTGCTTGTATGCAGGTTACTCAGACTTCACCCACTAAAAACAAAACATGCAACAACCACAATTTAAACAATTAAAATTGAAATATCAACTAATTTAGGCTAAACTAATTATCCAACATGCTCTATTACAATAAGCTTTTAAAGAGAGACTAGGCATACAATCAAAGTATACAATAGATCCATTAACTACTCAATAACATGCTCAGAGCAAATCATGAAATTTAAGGTGAATTCGAGACACCAATCTCATAAGCACACAAAGAACAACTAAGGCAATGAGGGAGTGAAAATTGACACTTTAGATTCTAATCACATACAAGGATTTTAACATCATTAAACTAAAAATGTATTCTAGAGTTTGTTTGAGAGAGCACAGGAGTCGAAATGTTTGAAATAATGAAAGATTTTGATTTTAAAATGATTGAAAGGCCATGACACTTCAGTTTTCTCCTTGATCGACGATAGTCACTAACTTCACCGGTCCACTCGATGAGTTGCCAACTAGACCTTGGCCCGCTGAAATTTGCAGAGCATTGGCCCTTCCATTAGTTCAGAAAAGTGAGATAGATCGTCAAGTGAGATGTGTGCTTGCCCATTTGCCTTTTCCTCCAAAAATTTGAATTTCCCACCTGTGCATCCAACAAATGTTATTTAGATAACACTAAATAAAACTTAGGTTATTGATGAGTCCAAGATTTTGACTTATTTAGGGCTTTATTTATATATAATTACTATCCTCAAATGCTTATTTTGTGCCAATAACTGATGATTAAGGCTTGATTTTTAGGAATATGGATTGAGGAACAAAGCAAGGACACTAACAGGAAAAAAGGAACAACAAAAGCTGAAGAAATGAAGATGGGCGAGCCTGAAGATCGCCAAGAGCACTCGGTGTGTTGTCGAGTGGCTCATCAGACCGCCTAAAGTTTCAGTGTGCCAAGCCCTGAAGGAAAGAACCAAATTTGGCGATGCAAAGGAGCAGTTGGCGGATCGCCGAGTCATTCTGCAAAGCCAAGATAGATCGCCCAAAGTTACATACCTTGAGGATGCTGAATGCGAAGGCAGAACGGCAATGGAAGAGACCAAAGGGCGGCTCGCCGAGTGGTTCGGTGAGCCTGACTTACTTCACCGAATGAGCTTTAGTGGCTTATTTTTGGCAACTATAAATACATTTTTGAACATTTATATTTTTATCAAACAATCTTTAGAAGAAAATATTATTAAGTTTTGAGCATCTGGAGACAGTTTTCTATAGTTTTTCCTTAGCTTTAAAGGATTGAAGAAATTCAATTTTCAGAATTTGGAAGTGGGTCTTTGAGAATCTTCAAATTGGAGCATTGTAAGGACGAAATTACTCTTACCCAGTTGATGGATAATCAATTTGGTAATGATTTTTACTTTTTTATGATGTCTAGCTAAAGCCCCATTTATTGGGGTGTGATTATATGATTATGGGTTGATATAGCTTATGGGTATTGCTAATTGTTAGTTTAAATGCTATTTCAAAGTGAGGCAATCATTAATTGTGGTTTAACCTAAGAATTGTAGTTGCAAATGCAGTTCTATGTTTGTGTTCTTGGCTTGTTCAAGAGAGAAGTTTTAGAACTAAGGCTTTTTATTGATAGTTTAGTTTTAGAACTAAGGTTATTTATTGATAGTTTGTGGGTATTGCATTGATATGGGTTCAACTCGAGAGAGTAAATCCTACACCCTTTCCCACATATTTAGCTCAAAAGAGTAAAAAGATTAAGGTGTGGGTTGCTCTTAATTTGCATGCTTGTTGATGTACGAGAAAAATCACTTGATTCGGGGTTTATTGTTCAAGAGAAAACTATCTCCCCTATAGCCTAGCCTACTTACTAATATCTAGCTATGTACTAATAGTTGCAATTACCCATATGTCTAATTTAGCCTATAATTGATCACATCCCAAGAACCCGTCTCATTATTGTTGATTCATATTGTTTGTGACTGTTTGTAGTTGATAATCAAAACCAAAACCCCCATTTGACATTCGTGTCACCCCTTAATCTGAATGATGTTTTCATTCGATAATTTTTATTCATATGACTGATTTGACCACTTTTATACTTCCCAATTGAATCTTAAACAAGTACCGCTCCCGATGGTATTCGACCACAATTCATTTAGTTGGGTTTTCTATTGATTTACGATCGTTCAACACCTAAAGTTGGATGAGGTGTGCTTGAAACGTTAAAATTAAAATGGTGCCGCTGCCGGGGAGTATCGTTGTTTGAAATTCTTTTGGTGAAGTTGAATTGTATTCTTGTTAGTCATAGTTAAATTAACATGCTTTTAGTTTTGGTTTTGTGTTGCTTGCTAAAACATAGGAAATAAGTGTCAACGGAAGCAATGGTAGCAAACTGGGACACCAAGATGACATCGAGAATCTCAATGATGTCAATGAACCGAATGTCAATGACCCAAATCTAGTGGGTGGAGTTGGTGCCATTCGTTTCCCTCCAGCTGGAGGGAATGATGTGTTCCACATTACAAGTACCATGTTGCATCTCTTACAACTGAAGGGTTTGTTTGGTGGGTAGGCTCATGAGGATCCCCATTAGCATATAAGAAACTTTGTTGATATTTCGAGACTATTCTCCTTTTAGAACATATCTCAAAAGTTGGTCCCATTGAGGTTGATCCCATTTTCTCTAATGGGAGAAACATGCAAGTGGTTAGCTGAGTTGCAAAGGGAATCTATCACTTCGTGAAGATCTTATCACCGCATTCTGATGAGTCCACAATTTGGACTCATTTAGGGATAAATTTTAATAGAATTAGTGTCCTCAAATGCATATTTTGTCTCAATAACTAATGTAAACCCTTAAGTTTCAGGTATTTGGATTGAGAGACAAAGTTTGGACGCTATTAAGAAAAAAAGAACAAAGTGGCTGAAAGAACAGAGAAAAGACTTCCTGAGGATCACCTAAACTATTAGGCGAGTCACTGAAAGGTCTTAAATCCCGTCGAATTTTCCAGTGTGCTGAGCCCTGAAGGAGAATGTTAAGTTTATGATGAAAAAGAGCAGTCGGCGCATTGCCGAGCAATTCCGCAAAGCAGTACTCTATCACCCAATGCCTCAAAACATGAGAATGCTGAAGGCAAAAGCAGAAAGGCGATGAACCAGACCAAAGGGCGGATCATCGAGTGTGTCGGCGATCCCGACTAACTGCATCGGATGGTCCTTCGCAGCACAAATTTTTGAACACTATAAATACTTGTTTAAATTGTTAGCATAGTATGAGACTTTAGAGAGAAATTTTATTTGGGAGACTTAGAATATTTTCAGTTTTAATTCTTAGATTTTTTGGAGACATTGAGCTTGAAGGCTTGAAGACTTCAAATTCAAAGAAATTAGAAGTCGGTGTTGGAAATTCTTCATCCTAGACTTGTTTAAAGTGAATATAAATCATACCTAGTTGATGTTACTTCGATTTGGTATCATTTTCTCTTTTTGTTTCTATGTCTAGCTAAAACCCCAATTCTTGGGGTGTCATTTTGTGAATATGAGTTAAATTTATTGTTGGTATATTCGTTGTTTAAATGTGATTTCGTTGAGTAGTTGTGTTTGAACTTAATAAGAATGTAGTTTCAAATATGATTTCATCTTAGTTTTTTTGGCTTGCTCGAGGGAGATGTTTTAGAACTAAGACTACCAAATCGATAGCCAATGATTATTGGGTTGTCGTGGGTTCAGCTCAAGAGAGTGGATCCTAGGCCATCTCTCTCACTTTCAGCTCGAGAGAGTGAATGGGCTAATGCGGAGGATGGGTCGAGCTCGTCGAACCACTCGATGGTTTGCCTAATGTCCCATCTAGCCTTTAATTTCATGCTTAATGAGTAGTTGAATTTTGTAACTTTCGACGAGAAGCCTGAGGTCGCCAAAAGCACTCGGCGACTCGCCGAAGGTATTCTTGACTCCCCTTTGTCTGCGCCCCTGAACCCTTTTGCACTGGAACTTTCGGCGGGCTAGCCCTTGCTCGCCGAATGGGACCTCCCTTAGCCAACTTGCTGAGAATTTTGAACCAATCCCTTCGGCGAGCTCAATCCAGCTCACCAAAGAGATTCGATGTTTCACCGAGTAGATCGGCGAGTCTGTCTATATTTAATTTTCAGTGCTTTGATATTAATATTTACTAACTTTTCTCCAATGTACTACAAATATGGTACTAACTTTGTTAGTTCATTTTTGCCCAGTAGTGTTCTTACCTTGCTCCTTAGCCTTCATAGCTGCAAATCAACACTTTAACATCAGTTTAGAGCATAAAATAGGCATTTGAGGACACTTATACTATCAAAACAAAACCCTAAATGAGTCAAAATCTTGGATTCATCAACACCCTCATCTTAAACTTTTTTCTTGTCCTCACGTAAAACTCAAGAGCAATCATTCAACAAGGAGTCCAAATAGTGTTGCTTAAGACTCAACTTAAATGCACACAAAAAGGGTCAAACTATACATACGATGATCAATTGTGCACTCAAAGTGTCAAATTGTGACTCACCATTATCAAGTGTACTCAAGCTCACAATGTTTGCTTCTAATGCAAGTTCAAGCTCAACAAAGGTACTCAAACGCCCTCACAACAAAGATGATTCCATACCCACACAAAATTTCTCAAAAATTTAAAGTCCCGGAATCACATACATCTCTCACACTCAAATAGATGAACACATGCATGACTCCACCCATAGTCTTGCCCTTATTTTCCAATCAACATTTGTTTCAGCTCACTCCAGATCACAAAGGCTAGTTTAAGGCTTGTAATGGGGCTAAGTGTAAAGGTATGGTCATTTAGGCTTAGTGGATTCTACCTTCATGAAGTATGGACTAAAAATCACCTTTTCTCCTTCTCTTTCTGATTCAAACATGTTCATGATTCACCATATTATTCAGCTAAACATGAATCACCGGATACCCCATTTCTTTCACTATTTTCACACACTTGATTTCACAACTTTTTCTCTTTTTTAGTCTTTTTCTTTTCTTTCTTTTCTGTCTATATTATTTTATTTTCATATGGAGGGGTTCTATCTTTTCGAAAACAATGCATCAAAGGGGGATTCTTCACACTTCTTGACTTTCTTTCTTTCTTTCTCACCACACCCTCAACTTAGGCTTTTGGCCTAAGTTGGCTATTCAAACGAACCAATACTTCATGAAGGTTATGGGTGATGGGATAAAGAGGTAAAATGTTCAAGTTTCTTCGAAGAAAAGGATAGGCTCAAAAGGTGCTAAGTAAGGTTCACACAACTCACAAGATTGGCCACAAAGAGGTATGTTGTCAAGTTGGTTCACTCTTCAAAATTCTTGCCTAAGATCATGTCTATTGCTTGCTTTACTCAATCAGTCAGACCACGGGGAAAATTCTAGGTTTCATCAAGCACAATGCTCAATGTAACCTCACCACAGAAGGCATTGATACAATTATCAATCAAGATTCCACACTTTCTAGCTAGAGTTCAATGTTTCTCACATGAGACTCATTCGACAACTGGCTAGTCACAATGAGATGTTAAAAGTTCACATATTATCTATGTAACTTAGTCTACCTCATTATTGCCGCATATTCATTATGTTCAATTAAGAGTACTATTCGAGTCATCGGTATTGACCACATCTGACACTCAAATTTGCACAAAAATAGTCACAATCACACACAAAAGAGGTGGAAATTTTTTAAAACTTGGTTCAAAACCATTTTTATATCAAAACAATGTGCAATAATTTATCAACAACCACAATTCAACAACCAAGATATATATACTACAATAAGCTCCGTTATAAAAAAACACACATTCAAAATCAACACAATATTCACAAAACAGCCCAAAAGAGGTAGGTATGGAAATAGCTCACTCGACCAACAATGTACGCAGTTGTCCTCAAATGTAATTAAAACCAAAATAGTTTTAAAATGAACAGAAAAGGTGGCAAACAAAATCGTCCTGCCAGGCTAGGCCTATGGTGAAGTCTGCATATTCGTACCTCTCTCTGTCTGGGCATCAGATATCTCAACATCCTTGGGTTCATTGGAACCCACCATTGAAGTGTCTCAGAGCGATGTTTGTCTAGCAGTCTTAAACATAACACCCTCCAAGTCAGCCAGATCCTCATACACTATTTCCTCATGATCACCAAGCTGCTCTTCATCTGTCTCAGCCTCAGACTCAACAGTAGCATCATCAGCTATAGTCTCATCGTCGGTAGTAGTCGGAGGCACATCAGAACATGCTGGAACATCGATGGTCGGGACATCGGGGATCTCCAAAGTGCCAAAAAACATGGAAATATTAGTGGACTTCAGCTCGTCCATATCTCTACGTAGCTCAGCAATGCCAGCCTTCACGGTCGTGACAACATCTGTGGCACCCTGGCCCTTCTCACACTCATAATGTAAGAATATAACGCCAACTTGTGGCTCTCAATTTGGACACCATACTCCCTTATCTCAGCCCTAATGGGGGCTAAGGTAGCAATAATAACCATCTCTATCATCCCACAAATACCAGCCTTTACTCGGGAGGCACGCATATCAGTAGATTAGGCCAAATAGCCCATCTTGTAAAGCATCGCCTGGGTGATGGGAGGTCGGGAGGCAGCAGCAGTAGCAGAAGAAGATCTAGGGGGAGGAGGTGTAGTGGATGTAGTCAGAATCTCAGAAGAGCAAGGTCCAGATATACTTGAGGGTCCACTTGTCTGATTAGGCATGACTACCTCTGTAGGTAACATATCAATATCGATCTTCGGAGATGTATCAACTTGTTCTGCCCTCTTACTTTCACTCTCATCCCGCTTGTACTCGGTCCCAATACGCTGAATGTCAGTAGAGTAGGTGGGTGTGATCTCGGCATCCATCTTCACATCTCCCGGGACATTGTGATTAGTACTAGGAATGAAAGTGAAGTCTCACGCTGCTTGGCCCTCATGGCGATATTCTACTCAATTAGTAGCCCTAGAATCAACTTATGGTGATCAATGATAGACCCTAAACATGTTGCCTTCAATTGTCTAATGATTGATTCATTCAGGAACGGCATAATAGTGCTGCTTATGAACCCGAACCGGTATCTGGCAGCCACATTCATGTGCTTCTTCTCTATCGGTGCACTAGCCTCGATCCACCTCGGGGTGACATCGGAGCTGAGGGGTTCCAGCCACCCCTTGAGATCCTCCAAATTATTCTTTTGTACCAGTTATATATAATCATGCATGATGTCCAACAAGCAGCCCAGTATCGCATTTATATCTGAACATCGAAACTTTACTTTCTTCCCTTTGAAAACAACAAAATCATTCAGCTTAAACATGCTAGCCTTCTTCTTTCCCTTGGGGACCAGCTCTTCATATGCTACATAAAAGTCCCGGACCTAATTGGAGTACAAGGGACTCGGAGTTTAGTGAAAATTTTAAACTCGTGGTACTTTGGAGTGCTCCACACCTCTAGGTACATGTTCACCACACCATCAGTAGATAATCTTGTTTCATCTAGAATGGTCCTCAGACCCTCGACCTTTAATCGATTTAGGACCGGGGAGGAGGACCTTACACTGGTGGTGCCTGCACTAGTGTCTGTACTAGAGGAGGCACTAGAGCAGAAGCTGAAGAGGTAGGTGTCGGAGGCACTAAGATCCTACACGCATCGTTCATAGGTTAAGATCGTAGCTCCACTCTCCTGGCCTGCAATAACTTGTCATTCTCACGCTCGGAGATAGAAGCTTGAGAATCGTGTGAGTCCCCCTCACTACCGGATGTGGTAAGGTATGTCTCCTAGACCCCCTTTCTATCAGAGCTTGCCTCCTTCGTTGTCACAACCACAGGTATCTTGTCCTTGGCTTTACCTCCGTTTGGAGGTGTCTTTTTCACCTTTTCTCAGGAAGCAACTACTTCCTCATTTATAACAACTATGTGTGACCGCTTTCAGGGCGGCATGTGTTTAGCAGTGAGCTAGGGTCTACATATTCCTGCAACAACTAGTGAGAAACGTTAGACAATGCTAAGAAAAATATCAAAAAATAAAACTGTAGGAAGACTCGCCGAACCAGTGGGCGAGTCACCGAACCACTTTGGCAAGCCAGGTGGGCCTCGCCGAAAGTTACAGTGCAAAAATTTCCAAAATTCAAAGCTTGTCGGCGATATGCAGGGTTTTTTGGTGGATCGACGGCAACTTTCGGCAAACTAGAAGTAGCTCGGCAAAAGTTAAAAAATAATTTCAGGGAAAAGGGGCACAGGAAGGCGATTAGAAGATAATCTCGGTGAGCTCAGGCCTATTGCCAAAAATTACAGAACATATACTGACAAATTAGAGAAACAAAAGGGTGATCTAGGAGTACCTGGGAGAACCGGCGAACCCTTTGGCGAGCTCGACCCACCTCGCCAAATGGCTTAACGTGCAAGTTTTCACCCCATACTTAAAAATCAATCCATAGCCATAAAATCAAAATTAAACACTCACATTATGAAATTAAAGTAAGACCCATACTACCCATGCCCTCAAGGTACTCAGACTTTCTCCGATTTGGCCAAATTTGGCCAATTGATGTGTTTTGCCTTTAAGAATGACATCAGCCGCTCCATCATTGGGAAAACTATGACAATTATCACAATCTAGGGTTAATCAGACTTTACCCCGCTAGACCCAACACAATATTAATATAACCAACAATTTAATAACCTATTGACACATGAATAAACCATTTATGTTTATTTAAGCACTAATACATTTAAATACGGGTAATCCAACAATCACATTATCAATCCAACAGCACAACACAGATATATTAACAATGAAATACTGATTTCATTCGAGATCAACAACATATAGAATTTAGAAACCTTTTATGCCGAAATAGATTTGAAATGCTAGGCGGCAAAGAAATCCCAAAATTAATCCCGAGCAAAGATCCCAATAAAATGAGAGTAAGAATCCAAAAATATGAAAGAAATAATATTGGATGAGAGAATGTGGGAGTTAAAAAGTAGGAAAGTGAAAGGATTTAGAAATTTTAAACTGTTTAGCCTTTAAAACCTTTAAGTTCGTGCGCCAGTCATCGATCCACCCTTTGCTCCTTTCCGTCGCCAATGTGCATTGGCCATCAATCCTTCATGTCTTGTAACTTTGGGCTATCAAGGTTTCCATCGCGAAGTCATTCGGCGATTTACCGACAGTGCATTCCTTTCGCCAAGTTGGTTCTTCCCCAAGGCTGGCACGCTAGAACATTGGGTGAGCTAAAGAACCACTCGGCGGTTCGCTGAGTGCTCTTGGCGATCACCAAGATCACTTTTCTTCACTTCTTCAGCTTGTTAGTTCCTTTTTACCCAGTAGTGTCCTTGCCTTGCTTTGTAGCCTTCATAGCTGCAAATAAACACTTTTACATTAGTTTAGAGCATAAAATAGGCATTTTAGGACACTTATACTATCAAAACAAAGCCCTAAATGAGTCAAAATCTCAGACTCATCAGCCTCTCAGGGTCTTATATGTCATATCAAATTTAGGATGTACTAGGAGTCGTGAAAAGAGTGAAGGAAGCTCCACTAAGTTGACTACGATAAGAGGAGACCTTACTACTCTTATGGCTGATATGGACCAGTTAAGTTCCATAGATATTTTCATTCTTTGGGGTAAAATATCATTGCCTGATAGGACTGAGGTGCTCCCTTTTTGTGAGTTGAGGAATTCATTCACCTAGTGGTGTTGCTGAGTTGCTTGATTATGTTTCTGATGAGGTTGGTGAGTAAGTTGAGGAGGAGATTAATGAGGATGAGTTCTTGTGAAATAGAATTGCGGAGACGTTGACATAGTTTCAGAATATAGAGGAAATGATAGTGCACGCCACATTGGAGACATCTGATCTAGAGACATCCACAATCTGCACAACTAGAGTTTCTCTAGATTCTGACATTCCTCTTATAGATGTCCTGGGCAATGATGTCCTGGTTGATGCAACAATGATGACTATTGCTCCTATTTTTTGAGGTATTGATGCCTGAGTTGATACCATTTCAATTACGACTCTAAACCAGAGCACTTCACAGACATAGATTGTCAGAGGGATCTTTATATTACTCGGCTCCCGTACTTACTTTTTATAGTATTGAGGACACTGTTGCTTTAATTTTGGAGGGGTGAGGTAACTTCTGCCTATATTTCCCTTTTTTTTATTGTATTTTGTTATTTTTTGTTTTATTTTGAGAAATTTGTAGTATTTTGATGGTTTGATTTGTTTTGTGTCTGTCTACTCTTTCCTCATGAGTTTGGATGTTTTTGAAATGCTTAGTTTTCATTGTTGATGTTCGAGGATTGATTCCATTCAATATCAATTTCTTGGATTGGAGTTATAAGAAGAAATGTGTTTTCAATAAATGTTGAAAGAACAAATATGTGTGGCTTTGCTTTTGAATGATCTTTTGGATTCTTGTGTTAACTATATTCGTATTTATGTGAGCCTTACAATGAACATCGCATGCAAACTTTTTGATTTTGTAGAGTTGTGCTAAATGACTGTGTTTGAAGTGTCATCTGTGATGAGGTCCTACTTGAAAGCATGATTGTTAAATCCTAGAATTTGCTTTGTTGGTCTAATTTTCTAACTTTGGTGAAAGCAAGAAATGATCTTGGGCATAAAATTTGAGAGGAAACCTAAATGTCCATACCTTTTGTGATTACCCTATGAGATTGTGAAACCATCTTTACACCATTTGTTGTCAACCTTGTTGAAACCTCTTGAGCTGAAATATCCCTAACTTTTCAACTATAATTCCTTTTCTAAACATTCATTTTTTGAATAGTCAACTTAGTACAAAAGCCTAAGTTGGGGCTGTGGAATGGAAGGAAGAAAGAGAGCCAAATGGAAAGTAAAGAAAGAAAAAGTGAGACTCAACTTTGAATTTTGTTGCAAAAATAACGAAACTGTCCATCATAAAAAAAGAAAAAAATAGCTACAAGTTGAAATGGAAAAGAAAGTGTGATGAAATAAAAGGGGTGTCTAATAAA
This sequence comes from Solanum microdontum, assembly GCA_036250385.1. Taxonomy (NCBI): domain Eukaryota; kingdom Viridiplantae; phylum Streptophyta; class Magnoliopsida; order Solanales; family Solanaceae; genus Solanum; species Solanum microdontum. The sequence goes on from JAJONQ010001219.1 coordinate 28,440, forward strand.
CTGAATGAAAAATTGAGGTTTCAGTCTCTAAGTAAAAGAATGGAAGGAACTTCACAAAAGATTGAGATGAGTACCACGATGCTTTGGAAAGGTGAACTCACTGAGCCAAAATTAACCATAACTATACCATCATCCTCATTAGAAGTCTGAAAAACCCTTTGAGATCTTGAATAAACTAGGTCGTGTGAAGATTTGAAAATATGGGCAAATTTATGGGATGAAGCTTGCATGTATTTCTCTTCCGAAGAGTGAGAGGCGTACATATTCTTCACTTCTTTATTCATTAGATTTATGAGAGCGTGGAATTGTTCATGATATGCGAGCACTTGAATGGATATGTTGAAATATGGTTTTGCATTAGAAAGGAAGCACTAGCGAGCTTGAGATTGGACTGATATCGCCTAGTTAATAGTGGAAGCTTGTTGAGCTTGACTGAGTGTTGCATATGACTGATAGTAGTTTTGTGCTGCCACGTGCATGTTAACTTTCATTGAGAACTTTTACAGACACTCTTATTGAACTAATTTAGTTCTTGATTTATTTGAGGACAAGCAAGACTTTAAGTTGAGTTTGTTAAGGAGTGGTAGATTTACACTCATATAAGGCCTTTTTAGTCCAACAATGTAAAACCCCGACTTTTCGAAACGTCTAAATTAACTCGTACCTTCATGGAAAGACAAAGAGGGTGAGTAATAAATTAAGATTGATGTGGTATGTCATATTTTAAGTGCTCAAGCATTGTATCTCAAGTTCTGAAGTTAGGTAAGTTGCAAAATAAAAGTTGGTGAAAGTTATCGTATTTTCCTTTTTAAAGATTTCTCTGAAATTTAGGTCAAATGTCTCGGAGCTTTTCTCCCAATAAATAAATAGATATGGGGCCTACGACCTATTGAATCGAAGGTAGACTAGTCTAGTTTCCAACGCATCAAACCTTTTGTTCATACGATTTCAGAATAGAGAGATATTCGTGTTTTCGCGAGACTGCGCAAGCAGGCACGGGAGGTGGGTCCACTAGGTCGGTGGAAGCTTATAAGATAGCATTTTCTTCATTTTTGTTCTTTCCAACTCGTAAGAAACACACGTAAATAAGAGAATTACTCCTCAAATCATCCTTGGGTGTTCGTGATTTTTTCTTGGCTCCTTATTGAAAATTTCCCTACGTCGCGAGCTCGTCATTTTGGTATAATTTACACGGTGAATTGAGCGGTGTAGCTCCATGGAGGTTGTGGCAGCAGGATTTTTTTTCAGTGTTTTGATTTATTCAACTATTCTGGGTGTGCAAAGAAATGTAGGAACCATCTTTTTAGCTGTTTACGGATACCTGAGGTCTTGGATAGTAATTTATAATAGGATTCTGTATCGATTGTCGAATTGACGTAGTAATTTTATCCTTAATTACTGATTGATTTTACCTCTTTCTTTAGTGTTGTAGTGGTGTGGACAGAGGTATTTTCAGCATAAATTATAAAGGAAACGGTATGTTAAGGCTATTCCCTTCGTTCGACATATTTCCTTTAAGCTTGAGAGTGATATAGTAGGGTAGTTACTGTTAGTGATCTTCTCGATATAATTATGAGTGGTTGGCTGATTGAGTCATGATAAACCCTCATTATAGGGACTCATAATCTGTTAAGAATGAACCTAAGTTAGGAACGACTTGGATACTATATATATTGTTTATAGCTAAATTGCTCGCCTTTAGCTTATTCAATTTTTTGTTATCGCCCTAGGGGATATTGTGGTTAGCTGTTGAGCTATGAACTGCCTATGAACTGCCTATGGGGGACATAATGTTGTCTAATAGAACTATGCTATTGCATAAGAGGGCTATGTGTTGCCCACAGGGCTATATTGATGCCAAAGAGAGTTATGTGTTGCCTACGGGGCTATTTTGACACCAAAGAGGGCTATCTATTGCCTACAGGGCTATGTTGATACAAAAGAGGGCTAAGTGCAGCCCACAGAGCTATGATGTTGCCTAAGAGGGCTATGTGTTGCCTACGGGGCTATCTCATTGCAAAAAGGGCTATGTGACTTCTTACAAGGACAATGGGCTACTG
>JAJONQ010001221.1:0-68896 GCA_036250385.1 Solanum microdontum
CAGGGTCTTCAATATGATCTATCATATCAAAGAATGTTTCTTTGTTACTACTACTGATGACATTAATGAAATGATTTTTGCAGGTGCAAATTGCACTGCCGCATTCAGAGGTATCTGATGACTTATTATTATCAGAACAATAGGCTATATTTAGCTGGTCATCATTGCTAAAATTTTCATCGGAGGAGGAGTTGTGTTCAGTTTATTCTAGAATAGAATATAACTTATTCTTGACTTCTTCTTTTAATTCTAACCTACTAATTTTGTCTTTCTTTTTATTAGTGGCTGGGCAATCTTTGGCTTGATGTCCTATTTTTCCACAGCCCCAACACATCTCAGTGTTGTTTGTTTTGAACCTGTTTTTACTAGGGTCATGGTTAGATTTTTTGAACAGTTTCTTGTAATGGCGGGGTCTTTCAGATTTCTGGTCGTTCTTGTGGTTCCTTTTTATTTTTTTAGAACCCTCTTTGGACAGGGCTGATAGTTTAATATAACCAAAGTCTTGGCAAAATTTTCCTAGTTCATTTTGAGATATTTTACTATCCTTCTTTAGTTGATTTTAAAGTTTCATATTTGTACATAATTCTAATCCAGTAATATTTATAAAATTTATGAGGTCACCATAGGTTAGTTGATTATAAGGAATTTTTCCTTCAAACCTATCTTTTAATTTTATCCTAACATTTTCTGCAAATAGTATTGGTAAACCACTAATAAATTTTTCTTTCCAATAGTCATGGCTGCAGTCTTTTCGAATCATAACCTTGTTCATGAAAAAATCATTGTACCACCTAAAATCATCTAACTTTGGACAAGATAGATTAGATAATATTTCTAAACTTCTATCTTGAAATAATTGACGTTCGCCTATAAATTTTTTAGCTATGCTATAAATTAAACTAACAGTGGCATGTTCCAAAATTTGATTTTCTATAGTTTGTCCTCCAGACTAAGTTTTAAATATAGGGATAGTAGTATTGGCGTTTACTACCTTTTGCCTATTATCTTTTGTGAGGTAGTTGTCCCACCAATTCTTTAATGTTCCAGTAAAACCGGTAGTAATCAAAGTAGCAGCTTGTTTATTAGATAATTTTTTCATTTTATATTTCATAATACCCATACCCATTTCATGTAATTTATTATATATTTGATGTCCCGTGAGTCCGTCAATATTTCATTCCGCAATGTCACTTCCAGTTATCAAACCAGAAGCTAGAGTTCCCTGCTTTTAGCTGCCAACAAATATTATGTTCTATCTCCTCTCTTACCCGTATCATCTTCCTCCAAATGTGCGATGAACCTCTTCCAACTGTCATAATTGGGTGTAATTTCTTATAGTACTTGTTCCACATAAAGGAACTCCACAAGCTATTAGTGGAGATTCTAAACTTCCACCATAATTTGGCAAATAGTGCATCTGACACCTCGTGTAGAGATTTAAAGCCCACTCCTTCCTCCTCCTTTGGCAGACACATAGTGTTCCATGCCACCCAATGTTTGTTCCTAGCACTTGTAGTATTACCCCAAAAAACCTTGGCAAATATGTTATGTAGTTGATTGATAACACCAATCGGAGGATTTATCGCATATAGTAAATACACAGGCATCGATTGAAGGATAGTCTGGATCAGTATGTACCTACCGCCAAAAGTTAATAGATTGTTTTGCCATGCTTGAAGTCTTTTTCCAACTTTCTTCAGTAATTCCTCAAAGTGAGTTTTATTTTTCCGACCATAGAAGATAGGACAGCCCAAGTAAGTAAATGGAAAGGAACCATGTCTCACCCCTGTTATTCTTTTTATCTTATTGCACACTCTTATAGGCACCTTCTCATGAACATACACCAAACTTTTATCCAGGTTAATCATCTTTCTCGACACGTGTTCATATCTCGTCAATACTTGCATCATCATCTTCATTGACACAGATTGGCTAGAGCAAAATAGAATTGTATCATCTGCATCAGATAGATCGTTAATTTCCGGGCTCCACTTCGGTAACCCAAACCCTTTAAACTTCTACTTTCCAATTAATCCTTTTAAGCTCCTTGATAACACCTCAACAGCTATAATAAATACAGTAGGAGATAATGGATATACTTGCTTGAGACCCCTACTTGATTTGAAAAAACCAAATGGTTGCCCATTCATTAATACGAAGTACCAATTATTGTTCACCAATCTTACCACCATATCTATAACTCTTTCTGAAAAACCAAACTTTCTCAACATTGTTGCTAAAAACAACCACGATACTCTATCATACGCTTTCGCCATATCCAACTTGACTACCACATTGTGGAATTTATTCCTCCTATTGATGTCTCTGACTATCTGTTGTGCTAATAAAACATTTTCTGTGATGTTTCTGCCCTTCACAAACCCCAACTGATTGTTGGAAATAATATGAGGCAACACTGCTAATATTCTCTCATGTAATAATCTTGAAATAATCTTGTTTGTAAACAATCTTAAGCTTACAGGTCTTAAGTCCCCAAAATTCGTCACCACTTCCTTCTTTGGTATGAGAACCAAATTGGTGTGTGTAATGTATCTTGGTAACTCATGTCCACAAAAGAAAGCTTTAACCATATTTGTGACATTTTCTGCAATGATTTCCCAACAACTGTGGAAGAACAATCCAGAAAAACCATCTGGTCCACTTGCACTCTCACCATTTAAACCAAAAACAGTCTCTTTTACCCCATCTATCGTAGGAATCTTCTCTATGGTGTCATTTTGTTCCCTGTGATTAACCTAGGGATTACATCCAGCATGCTGTAATCACTAGTTACATTGGACACGTAGTTGTTGAGGCTACATACTCCAAATTTTCCTATAACTCTAATCTTTCTATAGCACTGCACCTTGCATAAACCGCAGTGATTTTAAACATTTCCCTTGTACCTCTGACGCATAATTGACATGTCAGTTGTTGTATGGTATCCATCGACTCTAGTTCCTCCCAATCCTTACTCGAGAAGATCAATATTTTTGCAGACATATTAGCTTTTGCGTTTGCCATTCCTAACTTCCTTCTATATATCTCCAATTCCAACAGACTTTGAAAAGGCTCTAGAATAGAAATGTATGAATACTGATGTTTTCTATTTAAGTCCATTAGCCTCACAAATTCTCTTTGAGATCTAACAGACCTAATGTTCCAAAATAACATCTTGCTAATCATTGATCTGATGTAAGGTTAGAACCCTTCCTACTCCTTGTATTAATTTGAGGCGCTCTTTTTGATCCCTTCTTATTCCTCCTTTTTAATTCTTCAGTTTGTCTTGGTGATAAATCCCCTTCCTTGCTTATTTTATCAATGTTACCTTCAATGTCTTCCTCCTTTTCTGTTTCCATTCTGTGTTGAATCTTTATTTCCGTGAATTCATTGATGTTAGGAGCATTGTGCATACCTCGTGGGATGGCATCCCCTTGCATATATATTTCTATCAGTTCCTCCTCCACATTGCCCTCTTTAGGCTTCTTGATATCTCTCAAATCACCTTTGTCTGCATTATCTTCGTGTCGCCTTGTTTCCACTATACTTTCAGCAACCTTTTTGAACTCCCCTATCTCATTCATTCTTTGTATGCTATTGTCTTCCTCTTTGGACTTTATACTGTTGCTAGATATATTATTTGAGCTATAACTGCCTGGTGATTTTCCTTTCTCTTTGGACGGATCTACCTCCATTGTGTTACCCTTGGTTAGTTCCTCCTCTTTTTCATCAACCTTGTATTCCTCTGCATTTCGCTCCTTATTATGATCCATGTCCTCATTCCCCTCCCGATCTGCTAGAGTACCATATTGGTTCGCTAGAGCGACTTCTTGTGTCTTATGATTTTGTGTTTTTGGGTTCCACACATGTTCCCTTCCTCTCTTCTATTGTTGTCTTCCTTTTTCATATCTTGTTTGTCGTTGTTCCTGAAAATCCTTTGTAATCCCCTATTTTCCTTTGTCCGTCTTGGTCGTTTGATTCAAGTTTCTTTCATAGCCTTTCTCTGCTCCCCCTACTTGTTTCTCATTTTCTTCATGTGGATACAATTCTGGATTGATTACATTGCATTCATTTACATTATGTCCCTATAACTTACAGGTCTTTCAATACTTTGGAATGTTGTCATACTTTATTGTGATCCACTTCTCCATAATCTCTCCCGACTTCTTTACGACCCCCACATTAATTCTTTTTGGAAATTCTCCTAATAGGTCGACCTCCACCTTGACCCTACCACAACTAGGTCTTGTCTTATTAATAGTAGCCATGTCAACCTGTAAAGGTTTACCTATAGCTCCAGCAAGGGAAAAAATTGCCTCTTTACCAAAGAAATTTGGTGGAAGCGAAGGAAACGAAATCCACAGAATGGCAGTAGTGGTTTCTTCTTCAGGGTTAAACAATGGATCCCACTTTAGAGTCCTCATAGAATATGAATAATGATTATGTGTAATATAGAACTGTGGCTTTGACAACAGTCTAACATAATCTTCTAACTTTGACGCCCTTATTAGAATATAACGATTGCTCATTAGGCCGATATTCACTTCCTCTTTCAATTCACATTGTTTTGGTATTTGATTTCGCAGATCTTGTATGTCTGGGCATCCGTATGAGAATTTTCCAACAACAACATATTGTAGGTTCTCCTTTACAATCATCTGCTCCACTTCTTCCTCTTCCCAAACAATTCTTGGTTCACCGTGTAGATAAGCAATTGGTTTTAATTGCATATATTGTTGTACTATAGCAGATGAGTTCACTGTTTGAGCATATGTGACTATTGGTGTCTGAATTGGTGCTAGTGTTGGCCTAATCTCCACCGGTGGAGGCTAGCCAACGGCCATGGTTGATGATGTTAGGCAAAATTAGGCTTTTGGGTTCGTAGGCTTAGAGACGGCAGTAGAAATGTCTACTTTAGGGTTACTTCCGGAATAATAAATTCTTTGTGTAGTAATTATTGTTACCCTTTTCACTAACATTCTTTTATTTTATTCCTCTAGGTTTGTAGCTTGTTTATCAGATAATTTTTTCATTTTATATGTCATAATGGCCATACCCATTTCATTTAATTTATTATTTATTTGATGCTCCATGAGTGAATCAATATTCTATTCCGCAATTTCACTTTCAGAGTGTGAAGTATGAGATAGAAATTCATTTTCTTCATACTGCATATCCGGAAAGGAAGGTCTCTTGTAATAATTCATTTTGGTGGAATAATTAGAACCTAACTTATTAATTTCATTATCATTATCTTTGGACAAAGTATTTATGGCCTTGGATTTTTACTTTTCATTAATTATTCCTATAAGTTCATCACTAATTTCAAACATTTCCTGAAAGTTAGGAAATTTATCTTTGGGAATTTCAGGTAATTTAAATATTTGGTCAGTTTCTAAATTCCTATTTTTTTCCTTGTAAGAGGGGCTTGGTTTATCTTTAATATCTAACTAGTAAAATTACCCGCACTTCGCGCGGGGATTTAATATCATGGAATTTATAAAATAATACTTAAAACCTAACAGTTATTAAAACTAAAACACTACATTATCTTACATACAAGATTACGTAGTAACAAACATTAACAATGTAAAGGAAAATATAATATATTACATCTCATCATTTATACTTTATAACATAAGCATAAATAAATGACTATAAAAATACATATCAGGATCTTTAATATAAGCAATGATGTCAGTGAGCCACTCAACAGGATCGAAGTACACAAATATTTATTTAATTGTGAAGAAGAAGAAGAGGAGGTTTAGAATTTTTGTTGTTTTAAAATGAGAGGAAATCCCTCTATTTATAGGCAACAAATAGTAGTGTGAACAAATGTTTATTGTGCCTTATTAGAAATGTTACAACTATTGAAAAAGTTGCAACCCTTCGGAAAGGTCACAACCTTTCATAAAAGTCACAACTTTTCATAAAAGTCACAACTTTTCATAAAAGTTGCAACTCTTCATTAAAGTTGCAACTTTTCATAAAAATCGCAACTTTTCATAAAAGTCGCAACTCTTCATTGAAGTCGCAACTTTTCATAAAAATCAGAACTTTTCATAAAAGTCGCAACTCTTCAAATAAGTCGCAACTTTTCATAAAAGTCACAACTTTTCATAAATTTCACAACTTTTAATGAAAGGGGAAGGCTAGTTTTGTAAATAAATAAATTAAAAGGGAATTCTAGTTTGTGGTGGTGCCACGTAGGCGGGCCTAAGGTTCTCTTTTATATATATAACAATACAACTGTTGCATAATAACGGGCTAAACAATGTGTCCTTTGGCTAACTATAAACATGTTGCTTGGAATTTCATAAAACACTCAACTGCCAGTTGCTCGCTACAACGACTATTACAAAAAAACACCAACCTATTCTTACTGAAATAGCGTACCACCCTTATTCCGACGATATCTACCCATAACTCCAACAACGCCGATGCCTTATAAGAATTCAAGTGTGCCCCGTTGATAATTCAATACCGGTCAGATTGGCCGGTAATCATAATACAGAAATATACATATTATCACGGAATGTATAAAATAATACTTAAAACCTATCCAACATTAAAATTAAAACACTATATTATCTTACATACAAGGTTACGTAGTAACAAACATTAATAATGTAAAGGAAAATGAAAATTATTACATCTTATCATTTAGCCTTAATAACATAAACATAAATTATAAATTAATTATTGTTAAAATACATACCAGGATCTCTAACATAAGCAATAGTGTCAGTGAGCCACTCAACATGAGCAAGCATACAAATATTTAATTGGGAAGAAGAAGAAGAAGAAGCGGAGGAGGTTCAAAATTTTTGTTGTGTTAAAATGAGAGGAAATCCCTCTATTTATAGACAACAAAGGGTAGTGTGAACAAATGTTTATTGTGCCTTATCAGAAAGGTTACAACTATTTGGAAAAGTTGCAACCCTTCGGAAAGGTCACAACCTTTCATAAAAGTCCTAACTTTTCATAAAAGTCGCAACTCTTCATTAAAGTCACAACTTTTCGTAAAAGTCACAACTTTTCATAAAAGTCACAACTCTTCATTAAAGTGGCAACTTTTCATTAAAGTCACAACTTTTCGTAAAAGTCACAACTAACTTTTCATGTAAGGGAAGGCTAATTTTGTAAATAAATAAATTAAAAGGGAATTCTGGTTTGTGGTGGCGCCACGTAGGCAAACCTAAGGTTCTCTTTTATATATATGTATGATTTATTATCAGCTTTTAAGATTTAATTAGAGACCACCTAAAGCAGTTGATTTGTATAATTATTTTATTGCAGTATTTTATTTATATCCTTATTTGTGGGATCACCTTTTGTGTCTATTAGATCCATCTTAAAGGGTAAGGCAGTAATTACATTACCCTCTACTGGTAAAATAATTTCTTCTAATGGGGGAATTGTAGATTCAACTACTTTATTGTTTGTTGTATACCATTTATTAACAAGCATATTTAATGACTCGTTTTGGTAGTCTATTTTTCTTGTGCATTCCAACCATCTAAAAAATTATATATTACAGTTTAATCTTTTCATATCATTGAACCATTGATCTCCAAAGGCTAATCTTTCTTATAAAGAATATCTTTGCATATACCATTATTTTTAATGGAATTTTCGGGACTAGTCCAAATTTATCTAAATATTTAATATCTGGTTCAGAAGGTTCATCTAATCTAATCATGGATAATAAGTCTTTTACTAGCCGTGGGACTTATAAATTTTATGGGTTTAGGATTCCTAAGTTCATATTCTTCTTTGGGAATTGTTTCTAAGAAATCTACCCCCGTTAATTTTTTATCTATCTCTTGCAAGGATATTTCATCTTCTTCCTTGGTTATGGAGAAAGAAGGTCTAGAAAATGACATTCTTCTACTTGAAAAGGCTTGACTACAAAATTGGGATCTTATAAATTATGAATCTATTGATCCATCAGGAAATTGAATTACGTGGTCAATGTTTGAATTTTCTTCTTCAATTTTTGGCTCCGTTATGGAGTCAAAATGACATTCATCTTTTGTCAATAAGTCATCCCATTTTATCATCTTTTGGACAAAGGTGTTATGATGGTTATGACTAGCTTTCATGAGCATGGTAACTCCTTTATAATTATCTTTTTAGCCTTAGGGGCTAAGGTAGTTTTCATTAATCTATAATATACTCTATATATTATGGCTATTCCTCTAGTATTAGCCTTACTATTCATATTTTTAGTTTTAATATTTAATGTTAATGTGTCAATTACGTTTTTATCATTAATATCTAATGAACAATTAGGATAACAATTAAAGTATACCGGGCCATTGGCAAGGTTACTTTGTAGTACTGCTAATAATGAATCATCAAAGTCTAATAACATATTGTCTCTTCAGAGAAGACATATGGGTACATCTAAACCCAATCTATATAATGGTTTGACTGCTACTTGGACAAGTCCTATATGAACAAATTTATATTTTTTCTTATACCTATTAATATCGTTAGCTGCTAACAATTTAATAGACTCAATATTTTTATTAATAGCATTAGTAGACTCGGAAGTCTTAATATTATAATCTTTAATGAAATCAAAGTGTCCAATTTTATAAACCTTTTTAAAGTGTTCTTTTCGAATATTCCAAATTTGTAGGTCACTTTCAATTTTTGCAATTTTTTTAGAGGTGGCAGAGTTGTTAATACTATTTAAAATATTTTGATGTGTAGGTGAATTCATTTTAAATGGATGTAAAATCTAGCGGGGCGAAGAACACTATCCTTGGGATTAAATGTCTACTTTAAAGGTTACTTCCGGAATAATAATTTCTTTGTGTAGTATCTATTGTTAACTTTTTCACTAACCTTATGATATTATTCCTCTAGGCTTGGCAATGGGAACACCCTTCGGGTCCGGCTTTATGACACACACAGTCTGAGCTAATCCAACGGAAAAGTATGGGCTTGCCAACGTCTAAACCGCGATTAACTGGTTACCCAACCTTAAGGAATAAAACTAAGAAGATAAGTGGAAGAGGAACATGAACCACCAAACTCTGAACTTATTATACCGATCGCAACCTAGGTTTTGACGTTGTCCACGCAAGGACAGTGTAGGGACCTAGCCGCTTCTACTCATACCTTTCCCAGCCAACTTGGCTCTGATACAAATGGAGGGGACGGACCGAGTTCCATGATGGAATCCTAGAGAAATTTGGGCAGAGTATCGAAAGGGACCTAGAACAAGCAAAAACATAAGAAAAGAGAAGAAAAAACTGTAGTAAAAAAAATTTGAATTTTAAAACATTTAATAAAAAATAACAATGCAAGAAAAGTATACCTACAAAAGCTTTTTATTCATTTAGGGAAAGGAGAGAACATGGAAGATGGAAAAAAGATGGGAAAAGTCTAGGAAAATGGAGAGAAATGTAGAGAGGTTTCAAAGTCATAAGATTTTGAATACCCTCTAGTGATACAAGTTGAAAGCCTTAAATATGCCTCAAAAGTGCTGACTAATCTAACCTATTATGCTGTCTAGTTTACATGTGTACATACACTAATATACACTATTCTTTTTGCACATAACTATTAATTGTTACACATAATTGATGGTAACTATACGTGGCTGGAATATATGCCACGTAGCTTTTGTTGAATTTGCTGCATGTCTATCTTCTTTGAAGATGTTTTTGCTGAAAATTGATTTTAAAATATGTATCTAGATATGTCTTTTGTCACTTTGTCGCATGGACTTTTATTTCTGTGGGGTCCACCTCTTTGTTTAATTGTTGTCATATTAAATGCTAACATACGCTTCCATTTTCCTATGCTGAATTTTTATTATAGTGGCTTCGAAACTTGTTGTTTTTGCACCATTGATTTGAATGGTCTGATTTTGTATATGAGGTCCACTTTTTGATATTTCCTTTTTTTATCATCAAAGTGTGCCGGCACTTCCTTCTAATTAAGGAGGTGTGCCTGTGTTATTCCTTGTAGATCTAACCTATCTCCATTGCTACACTCTTCATTTGAGGCTGCAGTATCTAATAATTGCATTTTTTATTTCGTAACAATTTTTTCTAATTAAGGAGGTGTGCTTGTGTTATTCCTTGTAGATCTAACATATCTCCATTGCTATACTCTTCATGTGAGGCTGCAGTAACTAATAATTGCATTTTTTATTCCGTAACAATTTTGAGACTTAATAAGGCTTCTTCGAGCCTTATTTTTAATTTTTCTCTGGAGTGGTTGAAATCCCTCCGAGGTTATGAACTTGAAATTAACATATCATTGCAAATGGTTGGTGCCCATCGTTTAATTTTAACCGTTTTGCTTAAATATTTGATCCTCTCCAATTCATGAATGTTGAAGGACCAACTAATAATATAAGAGATCCTTTTGGCAATAAAGAACTTGCATAATTTAATATTTTCTGATAAGGTAGATACATTTCTTTCTATCGAAAATTTTCAAATTGCGTTTGATGTTGAGTTGATAATACCTTTTTATTTCCTCCGAATTGAGTCCACCATTGGTAAAACCATCGAGGAATTACTGCATTCTTCATTTCTTCTGAATATTAATAAACCAAGTGTGGTATTGGGTCTAATAAAAATAAAGTTATACCAAGCTGCTTTATGATACCAATTATTTATTTAGGGTCGATGAGCTTTTGATAATTGAATAGCGGTATGTAGATGACCTATAAACCATTCAAAGGGGCTCAAAATTCTTTTGATCATGAAATTTTAATATTGTATACTATCTGATTATTTTCCTCAAATGTATGCTCAATTTCTACCGAAACGGGATATGTTAAGATAAACTCATAATACCTCTGTGTCTTGAGGGGATCTTCCGTCTCCACATAATTTTTGTTGGTGTAGCAGGGCTTTAGTAAGTCGTGAAATCCCTAATTTCAACATTTTTATCAAGTGCAGTAGTTGGCAGTACGTGTGATATTGTTAACTCAATTTGCTTTTTATTTGGAGTAATTCTTTCCATTTCCTTTTGAGAAGTGGCAGCGATATCCGCTTGTGGGTATATCTCTGCGGTTTTCATCTTGTAACTATCTTTTGTTTGGATTGAAATATTTTTATTGATCGAGGAGGACGAATCTTCTTGGAAAACTTAATGAAGTGGTTGTAGCTTAGTTGAATTGGTTATAGGTTATGTCAATGGTGAAGGCATAGTATATTTTGGTAGAAGGGAGTACATGTATATCTTGTGATTTTTTTTGATCTTCTTCATAAAATTGTGTTTTCATTTTTTCTTCTGGTTTGAACGTCGGGAATGGGGGCCTCAAAGGTCTTATTTCTGGTCTCATTATTTCCCAGAAAAATTCTTTTGTTAATTTTTTTGGGAGATATCCTCCCTTTATTTGATAATCAAGCCTTGATAATAATGTTTTCCATCTAGAAAATATATTTTTATGAAAAATATATTGAGCTGCGTTAAAGTCATTCTTTTAAGTTTTTTCTTGTTCTTCCTCCCTTCCATTACTCTACCCAAATTTTCTAGGATTCTTACCAGAACTCCGTCCGTCCCCTCCATTGGTATAAGAGCCAAGTTGGCTGGAAGGGTATGAGTAGGAGTAGCTAACTTGAAATTAACTTATCATTACAGATTATTGGCGCCCATCCTTTAATTTTAACCATTTTGCTTAAATATTTGATCCTTTCAAATTCATGAATGTCGAGGAGGATAAATCTTCTCGTAAAACATAATGAAGTGGTTGTAGCTTGGTTGAACTAGTTATAGGTTCTTTTAATGGTGAAGGTATAGTATATTTTGGTAGATGGGAGTACATGTATATATCTTGTGATTTTATTTGATCTTATTCATAAAATGGTCTTTTCATTTTTTCTTCTGGTTTAAACGTCGGGAATGTGGGTCTCAAAGGTCTTATTCCTGGTCTCATTATTTCTCTGAAAAATTCTTTTGCAAATTTTTTTAGGAGAATTCCTCCCTTTATTTGAAAATCAAGGTTGGATAATTAAAATTTTCATCTACAAAATATATAATTTTTATGAAAAATAAATTGAGCTACATTGCAGTCATTCTTTTAAGTTTTTGCTTGTTCTTGCTCCCTTCCGTTACGCTGCCCAAATTTCTCTAGGATTCCGTCCTGGAACTCGGTCCGTCCCCTTCATTGGTATCAGAGCCAAGTTGGTTGGAAAGGGTATATGTAGGAACAACTAACATGAAATTAACTTATCATTGCAGACTCCTGGCGCCCATCCTTTAATTTAACTGTTTTGCTAAAATATTTGATCCTCTCAAATTCATGAATGTCGAGAAGGATGAATCCTCTCGGAGAACTGAATGAAGTGGTTGTAGCTTGGTTTAACTGGTTATAGGTTCTTTTAATGGTGAAGGTATAGTATATTTTTGTAATATCTCGCTATTTGAAAGAACTAGAGAGAGTTAGAAATGGAAATAGTCATTTTACGAAAAATCTGGAAAATTGGTCAAGTTAAGTTAAGTTTGAGTTTTGGGTCAACTTATAATGACCATAATTCCTAGGTCTAGATGAATTAGGTGTGCTTCAAGATACCGTTGGAAAGATCTCAGAATTATCTTTCCAACACCGCCGAGTTTGTGCTATTCCCAGTTTGTATGAGTGAGATACGCGCATTTGAAGTTGGGCAGTTCAAAAAAAGAAAATCTAATCCAGATTTTAGAAGGGAATTATGGTCTTTTCGATACCGTAATATTTTAATTTCATTTTTTTGGTAATTAGTTGGGGTCTAAACTAAACTTGGTCATTTTACGCTTTTGGAAAAGAGTTAGGGTTTTAAGGGGAGAGAAAAGAAGAGGAGAAAAGAGGAGAAAAAGCAAAAATTGTCAAATTCTCGAAGCTAAGACCGTGTATTTCATCAAGGGGTGATCCCAATGAAGTATGTGAGGTAGCATAGCATTGGGTTAGTTCACTCATGCGCCATCATGATTCAATTCAGCGACGTATATTGATTTGAAAGTAAATCCTATGAGTTCTTGATGTAAATTCGTTTGAATTCTTGTGGGTTTTTGTTATTGAAGTTTTGTTGATTTTGATTCTTGATTTTAGGTGTTTTTTTATTAGAACCTTACACATATTTATGGTATAGTTGATTCTAAGTGTTTTGAGAAAGAACCAAGTTGAAATAGGGGGTTTAGAGTTGAAAAACGAAGAAGAAAGTTCGAGATTTTCTGGGGAGGGGGCTAGGGCGCTGCACCTCCCAGAGCGCCCTAAAAAAAGAGCTCTGAAGTTTAGGATTGAGGCCCCACGCCAGTGAGAGCGCCCCAACCCTGTTCTCTGAAGTTTACCCTCTGGCACCCCGCGACTCTCAGAGCGACAGGGACGCCAGTTCATCACATTTTCCAGCTTCTTTCCGAACTAGTTCCTTAGCAACATACCTATGTTTCGTAGTTGATTCCAACACGCTAAGGTACGTCTAAACATCATTAAATCATCCATAAGCATGATATCATGAACCTTGAATCCATAATTTAATTCAAAGAAATTTACGAGTTAAGTCAAGAAGTTAAGAATCAAGTCAAGAGAAGTTCAAAAAGTTTTTCAAAAGTCTTACAGAAATGTTTTAACTTTGTTTTAAGACTTAAGCTTTGAGTTGAGTAAAGAGTAAGAGTAAAGTTCATTTTCTTCAAAGATTATACGGGAACTAGGTATTTCCAACAGTTAAAATGTTTTCACATTTGAGCAAGAAAGGAAACACCGATTTCCAAGAGAGCTTTTAAGCTATGTTTTGAGTAATTATCTCAAACCAAAGAGAGAGTTTTCTTTTAAAACATATGAACTAAGTATATTTTGGGAGTAGTATTGAGCACCGATATCGAAATGCGAGTTCATTATAACTCAAGTCTCCATAAAGCATGTAGCCATCATGTGTAGTAAATGATCATATTTTTTAGATGATTCATTAGTGCTTTCAAGCATAGACTAGTGGATCCACTTAATTAAGGTGTTCTATAGGATGACAAAGTAAAGGATAGTTCTAGCAGCGTAGGGAAGACGTTGTATCACCACTTAGGCTCATAGTGGTGGTTATCGGTTCGAGAAACTCCCACGGTAATTATGTTAGTTTATTATATGAGTAAATTGAGTTGTTATTGCATTTCTTTAACAAATAGAATTGCTACCTCCTGTTTTAAATGATTTGTATAGGTGAACCATTAATGTTGTTTACTTTGCATTTGAATTAAGTTATTCATGAGTTGAGTAAAGTCAAGGTAAGTCTTTCTTTCAAATTTTTTTCAAGCTTATGCTATGTTTAGTATTCCCCTCACATACTCGTACATTTAATGTACTGATGCCATTTGACCTGCATCTTTTAATGATGCGTACACAGGTAACCAGAATCAACATCGAGCGTATCATTGATCCAGTTGAGCACTTAGAGTAAGTTGGTGAGCCTCTTTGCTTTCCGGAGGATCCCTTATTATCTTTTTTTGATTTAGCACTTTAGTTGTTAATATGATCGGGGGTCTTGTCCCAACATCCCTCTTTGTTTTAGAGGCCTCATAAATGAATAGTTATAGTCCTTTAGTCTTGTATTTCAGATGTTTTGCTATGAGACTTGAGTAGCCATTTTGGCTAGTTTGAATGTTTCCTTAAAGACATTCTAAGTTTATTTCATAAGTTTCTTATTTGAGATTATTTCTTCTGTTTGAGTTTTCCTCTGAGTAAGTAAGTCTGGCGAAGGGTTCGCTTGGGGCCAACAATGGTTCTTGAGTGCCAGTCCCCAGGGTGTAAGCTCGGGGCTTGACAAATATGGTATCCGAGCACAGAGTTCAAGAGTCCTAATGAGTCTATGAACTGTGGCATTAGAGTCCTAGTTATCAGTGTGAAGTGCGCCACATCTATAATTAAGAGGCTGCGACACTTAGGAAATTATCTCACGTCTTTCATACTCTTTTTATGCGATATATTTCATCTATATAAAGTCTCCTTTTCATTCATGTTTGCACATGTTTTTCAGTTAATCATGCCTGCACGAAGAGTTGTCTAAGGTCATCCTGCTAAGAGGAATGTTTAGGAGCAAGGGGTACCTAATGCACCTGAAGTGAAACACTAAGGAGAAGTCACAAATGATGAGTTCAGGGAAGCGATTTGAATGTTGAGCCAAGTTGTCACTAACCAGGTTGGGCAACAAAGAGGAGCTAGATAGGAAGTAGCTGATACTTTAAGGATTCGAGAGTTCTTGAGGATGAATCCTCCAAGTTTTACTAGTTCAAGAACTATTGAGGATCCAGAGAACTTTATTGAAGAGCTGGAAAAGGTATTTGAAGATATGCACGTTGCCGATGCTGAGTGAGTAGAACTAGTTGCGTATCAACTGAAAGATGTTGGTAGGACTTGGTTTGACCACTGGAAGAAGGGTAAAGCTGAGGGAGCACCACCTACGAGTTAGGCTTGTTTTAAGGAGGCCTTCTTGGGGTATTTCTTTCCCCGAGAACTGAAAGAGGCCAAAGTAAGAGAGTTTCTCACCTGTAAGCAGGATTCACTAAGTGTTCATGAGTACAGCTTGAAATTCACCCAACTTTCCCGATGTGCTCTGGAGATGGTTGCGGATATGAGAAGCATGATGAGCCTTTATGTAGCTGGATTGTCCCATCTGTCAAACAAAGAGGGCAAGACAACCATGCTAATTAGAGACATGGATATATCAAGGTTGATGGTCTACGTGCAGCAGGTTGAGGAAGAGAAGCTGAGGGATAGGGAGGAGTTTAGAAACAAGAAAGCGAAGAAAGGGAATGAGCCTGGGCAGCATAGAAACAATGTGAATCGTTTATCCATTCAGCAAAAGCAAAAGGGACCTGCTCAATCATCTGCTAGTGCGCCTGCACCTAGAAACAAAGGTGAGTACAATGGACAGAATTCACAGAACTTTACAGCTAGACAAGCACAGTCTCAGGGTTGTGTGGCACAAGGAGGTAACTGGGCTCCTGCATGTGCTAAGTGTGGAAAGGCTCATCTAGGTAAGTGTCACAATGGCCCCACATATTGTTTCAAGTGTGGACAAGAGGGTCACTTTATGAAAAAGTGCCCTAAAAACCTCCAAGGTAATTGGAATCAGGGAAATATGGCCCATTCTTCATCTGTTGCTCCACTAGATAGGGCTGCACCTAGAGTAGCTATTTTCGGTACTGCCGGAGGACCAAATCTCATTTATGCGATCACTAGTCATCAAGAGAAAGAGAATTCTCCAGATGTTGACACTGGTATGATCAAAGTCTTTATTCTTGATGTTTATGCTTTGCTAGACCCAGGAGAAAGTTTATGTTTTGTGACTCCTTATGTTGCAAATAATTTTGATGTTCTTCTTGAGAAACTCTGTCAACCCTTTTCTGTTTCTACACTTGTTGGGGAGTCTATTCTAGCTCAGAGGGTACATCATGATTGTGTCAATTCCATCAATCACAAGAGCAACATGGGTGATTTAGTTGAGTTAGACATGGTAGATTTTGATGTCATTGTAGGTATGGATTGGCTTTATGCTTGTTATGCCTCCATTGATTGTAGAACTCGAGTTGTTAGGTTTCAAATTCCTAATGAGCCAGTTATAGAGTGGAGTAGTAGTTCAGCAGTGCCTAAGGGTCATTTCATTTTGTACCTAAAGGCAAGAAAGTTAGTTTCCAAGGGGTGTGTCTATCAGTTAGTCAGATTTAATGACTCTAGTGTTAAGATACCTCCTATTCAGTCAGTTTTAGTAGTAAAAGAGTTTCCAGAAGTCTTTCCAGATGATCTACCTAGAGTCCCTCCTGAGAGAGAAAGATAAACTTTAGTATAAATGTTCTTCCAGATACTCGTCCTATATCTATTCCACCATATAGAATGGCACCACCAGAGTTAAAAAAGTTGAAGGAGCAGTTGAAAGATCTCCTTGATAAGGGTTTCATTCGACCAAGTGTCTAACCTTGGGGCGCTCCAGTCTTACTTTTGAGGAAAAAAGATGGTTCCTTAGGATGTGTATAGTTTACAGCTAGTTGAACAAGGTTACCATCAAGAATAAGTATCCTCTCCCGAGAATTGATGATCTTTTTTGATCAGCCTCAGTGTGGTACTATTGTTTCTCTAAGATAGACCTCAGATCAGGCTACCATCAGTTGAGGGTAAGGGAATGATATATTTCAAAGAAACCATTCAGGACCCGATAGTCACTATGAGTTCCTAGTCATGTCCTTTGGTTTGACCAATGCGCTTGCAGTGTTCATGGACCTTATGAATAGAGTATTCAAACCTTATTTAGATATGTTTGTTATCGTATTCATTGATGACATACTAATCTATTTGAGGAGTGAAGTAGATCATGCTAGTCATCTCAGAATAGTTCTCCAAACTCGAAAGGATAGGGATTTGTATGCCAAGTTCTCTAAGTGGGAGTTTTGGCTTGAGTCTGTGGCATTCCTAGGCCACATTGTGTTTTGAGAGGGAATTAAAGTTGATACTCAGAAAATAGAGGAAGTGTATAATTGGCCTAGACCCACATCTCCAACCGATATTCGAAGTTTCTTGGGTTTGGCTGGAAAAGGTTCATAGAGGTGTTCTCATCTATTTCATCCCCATTAACCAAGTTAACTCTGAAAACAATAAAGTTTCAATGGTCTGAAGCTTGTGAGAAAAGCTTTTAGGAATTGAAAAAGAGATTGACTACTGCCCCAGTGCTGACCTTACAAGAAGGCACGGAAGGCTTTGTTGTTTATGGTGATGTGTCTAGAGTTTATTTGGCTTGTGTGTTAATCCAGAATGTTAAGGTTATAACTTATGCCTCCAGACAGTTGAAAGTTCATGAGAAGAACTACCCAACCCATGATCTAGAGTTGGCTGTCGTAGTATTTGTTTTAAAAATATGGCGTCATTATCTTTATGGTGTTCATGTGGATATGTTCACTGATCACAAGAGTTTTCCATATGTGTTTACTTAGAAAGAACTTAATCTCAGACAAAAGAGGTGGTTAGAATCACTCAAGGATTATGACATGAGTATTCTTTACCACACAAGTAAGGCTAATGTTGTTGGTGATGTCTTGAGCAGGTTATCTACGGGTAGTACCTCCCATTTTGGGGAAGATAAGAAAGAGCTAGCAAGATATGTGCATAGATTGCACGCCTGAGAGTTTACCTAATTGATTCCACAGAAGGAAGAGTAGTGGTGATGAGTGGGGTTGAATCATCATTGGTGTCAGAAGTAAAAGACAAGCAAGACCAAGACCCTATTTTTCTTGAATTGAAGGAAAATGTTCATAAGCAAGAAGTAATGGCTTTTGAGCAAGGGGAGATGGTGTATTGAGGTATAAAGGTATATTGTGTGTACCAATGGTGGATGAACTACAAGAAAGGATCATGGAGGAAGTTCATATCTCTAGATATTCATTTCATCCGGGTTCCACAAAGTCGTATCGCGATTTGAGAGAACTTTATTAGTGGAGTAGTATGAAGAAGGGCATTGCAGAGTTTGTTGTTAAGTGTTCGAATTGTCAACAAGTTAAGGTAGAGCATCAAAGGCCCAGTGGTTTGGCTCATAATATAGAACTTCCGGAATAGAAATGGGAGATGATAAATATGGACTTCAACACAGGTTTACCAAGGTCTCGCAGGCAGCAAGATTCTATTTGGGTGATTGTTGATAGAATGAAAAAATCAACTCACTTTTTACCGGTAAAGAGTACCTACTCAGTAGAGGATTATGCTAAGTAGTATATTTAAGAGATAGTTAGACTTCATGGGGTGGCAGTTTCGATTATTTCAGACAGAGGTGTGCAATTTACTGCACAGTTCTGGAAGTCTTTTCAGAAAGTATTGGGTTCAAAGGTTAACTTAAATACTCCCTTTCATCCTCAGATAGATGGGAAAGCAGAGTGCACTATTCAGACCTCAGAGGATATGTTAAGGGATTATGTGATTGACTTCAAAGGTAATTGGGATGATCACCAACCCCTCATTGACTTCGCTTACAACAATAGCTACCACTCTAGCATCCAAATGGCTCCTTATGAAGCTTTTTATGGGAGAAGATGCAGATCTCCTATTGTATGGTTTGAAGTTGGTGAAGCTGGGTTGATAGTACCTGATTTAGTTCATCAAGCTATGGAGAAAGTGAAAGTGATTCAAGAGAGGTTGAAAACCACGCAGAGTCATTAGAAATTTTACACCGATGTTAGTAGAAGAGAGTTAGAGTTTAAAGTAGTTGATTGGGTATACTTGAAAGCTTCACCCATAAAGGGTGTTATGATATTTTGTAAGAAGGGGAGGCTTAGTCCCCGGTATATTGGCCCTTACAGGATATCCAAAAGGGTCGGTAATGTAGCTTATGAGTTGGAGCAACCAGAAGAGTTAGCAGCGGTTCATTCAGTGTTTCATATTTCCATGTTGAAAAAGTGCCTAGGAGATCCTTCACTTATAATACAAATTGAAGATATTGGTATCAAGTATAACTTATCTTATGAGGAGATCCATTTTAAGATTCCAGACCGCCAAGTTCGCAAGCTGAGGGCTAAGCAAGTCGCATCAGTCAAAGTCTTTTGGAGGAACCAGTTTGTTGGAGAAGCTACTTGGGAAGCTGAGGAAGATATGAAGAAGAGATATCTACATCTCTTTGAAACCGGAGAAATTCCAGGCCAATGTACTAATTCTTTTCTTAGTATTCTTTAATTTATAAGTTGGCATGTTGTATTTGCATTTCTTGTTCAGTGCTTGAGTTGGATTTTAGATGTTATACCCTTAGCCTATTAAGAGTAATCTCATTCGAGGACGAATGTTCCCAAGGGGGAGATATTGTAACATCTCATAATTTGAAAGAACTAGAAATATTTAGAATTGGAAATAGTCATTTTAGGAAAGAATGAAAAATCTGGAAAATTAGTTAAGTTATGTTAAGTTTGAATTTTAGGTCAACTTCAAATGACCATAACTCATTTCATAGGATAAGTTATGTGTGCTTGCAGATACCGTAGGAAATATCTCAGAATTATCCTTCCAACGCCGCCAAGTTTGTGCGATTCTGAGTTCATATGACTGAGATATGCCCATTCGAAATTGGGTTTTCCAAATAAGGAAAGTCTAATCCGGAATTTAGAAGGGCATTATGGTATTTTCCATACCCTATTATTTTAATTTCGGTATTTTGGTAATTAGTTGGGGCCTAAACTGAACTTGGTCAGTTTACGCTATTGGAAAAGAGTTAGGGTTTTAAGAGGAGAGAAAATTAGAGGAGAAACTAGGAGAAGAAGCAAAAATTGTCAAATTCTCGAAGCTAAAACAGTGGATTACATCAAGGGATGATTCCTGCGAGGTATGTGAGATCACATAGCATTGGTTTAGTTCACCCACACGCTAATCACGATTCAATTCAGAAAAGTATATTGATTTGGAAGTAAATCCTATGAGTTCTTATTGTAAATTCATTTGAATTCTTGTGGGTTTGTGTTGTTGAAGTTTGTTGAGTTTGATTCATGATTTTAGGTATGTTTTCAATTAGAATCTTACACATATTGATGGTATAGTTGATTCCAAATGGTTGGGGAAAGAACCATGTTGAAATAGGGGGTTTAGGGTTGAAAAACGAAGAAGAATGTTCGGGATTTTCAGGGGAGGGGGCAGGGGCGCTGTGCCCCCCATAGCTCCCAAAAAAATGGGGTCTGAAGTTTGGGCTTTGTGGCGCCGCGCCAGCCAGAGTTCCCCAACCCTGTTGTCTGAAGTTTACCGTCTGGCTCCCCGCACCTCTCAGAGCGCCAGGCGCCAGGGACGCCAGTTCATCCCATTTTCCGATGCCTTTCCGTACTAGTTCCCTAACATTGTACCTATGTTTTCTAGTTGATTCCAACACTCTAAGGTACGTGTAAACATCATGAAATCATCCATAAACATGAGATCATGAACGTTGAATCCATAATTCAATTCAACGAAATTTAAGAGTCAAGTCAATAAGATAAGAATCAAGTCAAGAGAAGTTCATAAAGTTTTTCAAAAGTCTTTCAGAAATGTTTTAAAAAAAATTTAGACTTAAGATTTGAGTTGAGTAAAGTTTCTTTTCTTCAAAGATTATACGGGAACTAAGTACTTCCAAGAGTTAAAATGTTTTCACAATTAAGCAAGAAAGGAAACACTGATTTCCAAGAGAGCTTTTAAGCTAAGTTTTGAGTAATTATCTCAAACCAAAGAAAGAGTTTTATTTTAAAAACATATGAGCTAAGTATATTTTGGGAGTAGTATTGAACACCGATATGGAAATGCGAGTTCATAATAACTCAAGTCTCCATAAACCATGTAGCCATCTTGAATAGTAAAGGATCATACTTTTTGGATGATTCCTCAGTGCTTTTAAGCATAGAATAGTGGATCCACTTAGTTAAGGTGTTCTATATGAAGGCAAGGTATATGATAGTTCTGGCAGCGTGGACAAGACATTGTATCACCACTTAGGCTCACAGTGGTGGTTGTCAGTTCGAGAAACTCCCATAGTAATTATGTTACTTTATTATATGAGTAAATTGAGTTGTTATTGCATTTCTTTAACAAGTTGAATTGATACCTCCTGTTTTAAATGCTTTGTATAACTGCACCATTATTCTTGTTTACTTTTCCTTTGAGTTAAGTTATTCATGAATTGAGTAAAGCCAAGGTAAGTGTTTCTTTCAGATTCCTTTCAAGCTTATGTTATGTTTAGTATTCCCCTCGCATATTTGTACATTCAATGTACTAATGCCATTTGGCTTGCATCTTTTAATGATGCAGACACAGGTACCCAGGATCAACATCTAGTGCCTCGCTGATCCAGTTGAGTACTAAGAGTCAATTGGTGAGCCTCCTTGCTTTTCAGAGGATCCCTTATTATCTTGCTTTGATTTAGTACTTTAGTTGTTAGGATGATCAGGGGTCTTTTCCCGACATCCCTCTTTGTTTTAGAGGCTTCATAGATGAGTAGTTATAGTCCTTTAGTATTTTATTTTAGATGTTTTTCTATGAGACTTGAGTAGCCATTTTGGCTAGTTTGGATGTTTCCTTAAGGACGTTCTAAGTTTATTTCATAAGTTTCTTATTTGAGATTATTTCTTGTGTTTAAGTCTTCCACTAAGTAAGTAAGTCAGGCCAAGGGTTCGATTGGTGCCAGCAATGGTGCTCGAGTGACAGTGCCCCCTAGAGTGTAGGCTTGGGCCATGACAATTTTGGTAGAAGGGAGTACATGTATATATCTTGTAATTTTGTTTGATCTTCTTCATAAAATGGTCTTTTCATTTTTTCTTCTGTTTTGAACGTTGGGAATGGGGGCCTCAACGGTCTTATTCCTGGTCTCATTATTTCCTTGAAAAATTCTTTTGTTAAAATTTTTGGGAGATTTCCTCCCATTATTTGAAAATCAAGGCTAGATAATATAATTTTCAATTTAGAAAATATATAATTTTTATGAAAAATATATTGAGTTGTGTTGCAGTCATTCTTTTAAGTTTTTGCGTGTCTCTGCCCAAATTATTCAAGGATTCCGTCCCGTAACTCGGTCCGTCCCCACCATTGGTATTAGAGCTAAGTTGATTGGGAAGGGTATGAGTAGGAGGGGCTAACTAGAAAATAACTTATCATTGCGGACTTCTGGCGCCCATCCTTTAATTTTAACCATTTTGCTTAAATATTTGATTCTCTCAAATTCATGAATGTCGAGGAGGATGAATCTTCTCATAAATTTGAATGAAGTGGTTATAGCTTGGTTGAACTGGTTATAAGTTCTTTTAATGGTGAAGGTATAGTTTATTTTGGTAGAAGGGAGTACATGTATATATCTTGTGATTTTGTTTGATATTCTTCATAAATGGTCTTTTCATTTTTTCTTCTGGTTTGAACGTCGGGAATGGGGGCCTTAAATGTCTTATTCCTAGTCTCATTATTTCCTTGAAAAATTCCTTTGTGAAAATTTTTGGGAGATTTCCTTCCTTTATTTGAAAATCAAGGCCGGATAATAAAAATTTTCATCCAAAAAATATATATTTTTTATGAATAAATATATTGAGCTGCGTTGCAGTCATTGTTTAAATTATTTTAAAATTGGGTAACTCTTAGTGCTATAACAAAGAAGGCTAAGAAAAATCTAGGTGGAGGAGAGGGTTTACTAATTTTTATTGTGTAATTTTTTTGGTGTGAAAGTAAATTTATTTTAAAGATATTTTTATCCTTTACAAAATTACTCTCACCTTTTGAGATATTGTTTAAGTAGGGGAATATAAGACTCTTTCCTAGTACACTGGTATGGATGCCATCTAATTTGGAAGTATAAGGCTTTATTTGGGTGATGAAAAGAATACCTAATATTATTTATTCATTTATGTCTTTGGTTATCATGAAACCAATTCCATCATTGCATATGTGTGCCTTCTGGAGTTTATAATTTATTTTAAGCTTTTCCCAAGTTGCGGAGAATAATCATATAGTGTCTTTATCTAGAAACTTATTAGGAATTAATCCCTCAATAATGCAATTTTGATCTGCGCCTGTATCAAATAATGCAATTTTATGAATGACATAATTTTTATTTATAACTAATGTGATAGGTATGTGGTAGCTTTACGGTCTTTTTGGTGGAATATTAGAACCTAACTTATTAATTTTACTATCATTATCTTTGGACAAATTATTTATGGCCTTGGATTTTAACTTTTCATTAAGTATTCCTATAAGTTCATTAGTAATATTAAGATTTTCCTGAGAGTTAGGAAATTTATCTTTGGGAAGTTCAAGTAATTTAAATATTGGGTGAGTTTCTAAATTCTTATTTTTATCCTTGTAAGAGGAGCTTGGTTTATCCTTAATATCTGATTTATTATCAGCTCTTAAGATTTAATTACAGACCACGTAAAGTAGTTGATTTGTATAATTATTTTGTTGCAGTACTTTATTTATGTCCTTATTTGTGGGATCACCTTTTGTGTCTATTATATCTATCTTAAAGGGTGAGGCACTAATTACTTTACCTTCTACTGGTAAATTTATTTTTTCTAATGGGGGAATTGTAGATTCAACTACTTTATTGTTTATTGTATACCATTAATTAACAAGCATATTTAACGGCTCATTTTGGTCGTCTAATTTTCCTGTGCATTCAAACCATCTAAAAAATTCAATATAACATTTTAATCTTTTCATAGCATTGAACCATTGATCTCTAAAGGCTAATATTTTATATAATGAATATCTTTGTACATACCATTGTTTTTTGATTGAATTTTCTGGACTAGTCCAAAATTTATCTAAATACTTAATAACTGGTTCAAAAGGTTCATCTAATCTAATCATGCATAATGAGTCTTTTACTTCTTGAATTTTACTAGCCGTGGGTCTTGTAAATTTTATGGATTTAGGATTCCTACGCTCATATTCTAATTTGGGAATTCTTATTCAGAAATCTACCCCCTTTAATTTTTTATATATCTCTTCTAAGGATATTTCATCTTCTGTCAATACATCATCCCTTTTTATCATCTTTGGGATGGAGGGGATGGACGGAGTTTCGGAACGGAATCCTAGAGAAATTTGGGCAGAGTAACGGAAGGGAGAAAGAACAAGAAAACTTTAAACAATGTTAAAAGGGAATTAAGAACAAAAGTAGTAAACAAATTAAACTTCAAAACAAAACTTTACTGTACCAAATTAAAACATGTAATAATTGAAATAAGAGTAGAAAAAGTTACTTCCCAAAGCTTTTATTTATTTAGGGAAAACAGAGAGAACATGGATGATGGGAAAAGATGGAAAATGGAGATAAATTTAGAGTGGTTTTCAAAGTCATAAGATTTTGAATGCCCTCTACTGTTACAAGTTGAAAGCCTTAAGTGCTGACTAATCTATCTTATTGTTCTACCTATTTTACATGTGTGCATACACTAATACACATCATTCTTTTTACACGTAGCTACTAATTCTTACACATAAATGATGATAACTATATGTGGGTTGGAATATATGCCACTATGTACACGTAGCTTTTGTTGATTTTACTGTATGTCTATCCTCTTTGAAGATATATTTGCTGAAAATTGATCTCGAAACATATATCTTGTTGTTTGGTAATCACTTTGTGGCATGGATTTTTGTTCCTGCGGGGTCCACCTGTTTGCTTAATTGTTGACATATTAATTGTTATCAAATTCTTGGCACATTCTTCTCTTTATTAAAGATGATACATATCCTCATTACTTTGTTCACTGGTATGTGAGGATGCAGTGTCTAATAACACCATTATCTTTTCATGATTGGTGTTTTTTCTGAGATTTGATAAGGCTTCTTCGAGCCTTCTTTTTAATTCTTCTTTTGTAACATTGGATTTCCTTCGTGATGAAGAGCCGACAACTAACCTGTCGTCGTGATCTTTCGAAGTCCATCCTTTAATTTTGATAGTCTTACTTAGATACTTGATCCTTTCAAATTCATGAATATTTAAGGACCAACTAATAAAATAAGATATTCTTTTAGATATAAAGAACTTGCACCATTTAATATTTTCCGGAAGTGTATAGATATTTTGTTCTACCTGGAACTTTTCAAATTGTATTAAAAATTGTGGTGACAATGCATAATTATTTCGTCCAAACTGGCTCCACCATTAGTAAAACCATCGAGTAATCGTTGCACTTTTCATATCTTCTAAATATCTAGTAGAAAAAGTATGGGTATTTGGACAGAGATACATAAAATTATACCAAGCCGCCTTGTAATCGTACCAATTATACGTCTGGGGAAGATAAGATTTGACAGTGGAATTGGGTGTGCAAATGATCTACAAATCAATCAAAAGGACTTAAAATTCTTTTAATCGTAAATCTCGAAATTGAATACTATCTGTATCATTGTTATTTGCTAATTCATGCTCAATCTTCACCGAATCAGTATCTGTTAATATAAACTCATAATACCTTCGGGTTTTAGTGGATCCTCGGTTTCCACATAATTCTGATTGGTGTAACAAGGTTTCAGGAGGTCTGGCACTCCAAAACCTTCATATTCCTTGTCAAGTGCCAAGATAGGCAGTACCTGTAAAACTGTAATTGGAAAATCCTTTTTATCTAACTGAGAAACCTTTTCCTTATTTTTCGTCGGGGTAGTTGAAATCACCGCCTGTGAGTATGTTTCTGGTGGCTTCATTTCATAACTATCTTTTGTTAGGAAAAAAATACCTGTTGATGAGGGTTTATCTTTAAGATTTGATTTACTAGTCATGGGTTCATATAATTATATGGAGTTGGGTTTTGGCAGGGATTTGAAATTATGCCTGAATTGAGTACCGATTTTCTAATTTTTTATTGCCCTCTTTGAAGGGTTTTTTAATTTTTTTCTTCTAGTTTGGAGGGCTGTAGTGGGAGCCTCGGGGGCCTTATTCCCGTTATTCCTGGTCTCATTATTTCCCTATAAAAATTCTCTTGTGAAAAAGTCAGGGAGAGAATTATTTTCTCGTTTAATAAATTCTATTTCAAAATCAAAGCTAGATAATAAACTTGTCATCTGGCAAATATTTCTTTAAAGACTAGATTTTTAACATCCTTTTTCAAAATATCTTTGGTTGCTTTGCAGTCGACTCTTAACAAAAATTCTTTATTTATTAAATCATCTTGAAATTTGGTAATACATAGTACTATAGCCAAATTTTCCTTTATACTAGAACTATAATTTTTTTGAGTATCATTCCAAACTCCTGAAGTGAATCTCACTAATTGTTCAACGGATCCTACAATTTTTTTTGTTTAAGTATGCCTCTGTATCCTATGTCTGTGGCGTGTGTTTCTACGATCATAAGAGCCTTTGGGTGTGGTATACCTAGACATGGAAGTTTTGGAACTATAAATTTTATTTTACGGACTGAAATAGTGTGTTCTAATCCCTATGGCTCTGGATTCTTTTTAAGATGCCGATAAAGAGGCTTACAAACCTGTCGAATATTATGAATAAAATTAGCAACATGATTGAGACTCCCAAAAATTCTCTGGAGTTGCGTTTTATCTATTAATTCGTTTGGAAATGTTGATGAGAACTCTATAGCTCTACAAATGTGTTTGGACGTTCCTTGATATAAATCATGGTCAAGGAATCTAATGGAAGTCTGGTAGAATTTAATCTTTTTAGCACTTACTACTAAACCATTTTGCTTAACATCTTTTAAAAATGTTTGGAGTTGTTCAAAGTATTGATCAATATCTTTGGAATATATCAATACATCATATATGTAGACTATAGCTATATGAATATACTGATTAAGTATATTATTCATGATATTTTAAAATTCAGACGGAACATTTTTTTGTCCGAAAGGCATTACATTCTATTCGTATTGTCCAAAAGGGACATTGGAGGCTATTTTATCCTTATTTTTTTCGGCGATTTGTGTATGCCAAAATCCTGATTTCATGTCAAACTTACTATAAATATTAGTTTTTGTAAGTTCTTTTAAGAAGATCACGTTTGTTAGGTATGGGGTACCTAATCCATTTTAATACCTTATTAAGAGGCTTATAATTGATAACTAGCCTTGGGGCACCTCTTTCTTTTTCAGCACTATTATTAACCTAAAAGGCCGAGCAAGTCCAAGGTGACTTGGATGGTCTAATAATATTTTTAGCAAGCAAATCATTCATTTCCTTTTTACAATATTCTGTTAATTCAGTGTTCATTTCAATGGGTCTTGCCCTAGTGAGGATATTCTTTTTGTCAAATCCCTCAATATAAGGTAATTCGACAACATGCTTTTTCCTTTCTAGAAAGGCATTAGGGAAATCTGAACTAACTTCCAGTTCTATATCATCTTGTAAATTTTTAATTTTAGGTTCCACCTCTGGGGTTTTTAGAGAGGATTAAATGCTTTTTATCTTGATGTCTTCTTTTAAGTAATTAATTTGTTGTGAAAGTAGATTTATTCTAAATATATTTTTATTTTTGATATGTTCACTTTATTCTTTGATATACTATTTAAATATGGGAAAATAATCTTTTTCCGTAAGAAAGTGGTGTGAATTTCATCTAATTTAGCAGTATATAGTTTTAGCTGTGTTATAAAGGGAGTGCCTAATATTATTTCTTCATTTATTATGTCTTTAGTTATTACAAAATCATTGATGAAACAAATTTCATTTGTAAATATATGTCCCTTGTGGAGCTGATTATTTATTTTAAGTCTTTCTCATGTTGCGGAGAATAGTGGCGTAGTACTTTTTTCAAGATACCTAGTAGGGCAAATTCCTTCAATGATGAAATTTTGATCTGCACCGGTATCTAATAAAGCAATTTTTTGGATTGAGTAATTTTTATTAATAACTAAAGTAATGAGTATATGATAGTTATGGACCTTAACTATTGTGATAGTATTTACTCTTGATTTTACTCTTTGTGTCATTTCTAAATGTTTTATATCTGATTGTAGACTTGGGTTTTGGGTTGGTGTTTCCTCAAAATTGATAAGTCTTTGTTTAATTTATTTAATTTATTTTTTGACATGTACTAATTCTGTTTGAAGATCTTGAAGAGTTGTTTCAGAATTTTGTTCTCTAAATTTATTTAGTATAGTTGTCATACTAAAAGGTTTAATAGTATGCTTATCAGATTGTTGATTAAAAATTATATCTTTTAATGCTATTGAATATTTTTTCTTATAGTCTGGATCTTCGATATGTTCAACCATATCAAAGAAAACTTCTTTACTATTACTGTTAATGACATTGATGGACTGGTCTTGGCAGGTGCAAACTGCACCACCACATTCACAGTCCGCCAAACTATTACTTTCCGAACTATATATCATATTAAGTTGGTCATCATCACTAGAACTTCCTTCGGAACTAGTTTGTTTCTCATCAAGAATTGAATATAATTTATTTTTAGTTTCATATTCTAGTTCTAACATATTTATCTTATCCTTCTTTTTATTAGGGGCCCGACAATCTCTAGCATGGTGTCCGATTTTTCTACAGTTCCAAAACGTATCATTGTTGCTATTATCTAATTTAGATTTTCTAGATTTCCTTTTGAAATAATCGGGTTTGTCATGTTGATCCTTATGACTTTTACGATGATGTTTAACCTTTTCGAAACTTCATTTGAAAGGGCAGATAATTTTATATATCCAAAGTCTTGACAAAAATCTCCTAATTATTTTCTTGATAATTTACTATCCTTTTTCAATTGATTTTTAAGTTTCATATCTGTACACAATCCTAATCCAATAATATTTATAAAATTTATGAGATCACCATAGGTTAGTTGTTCTTAAAGGATTTTTCCTTCAAACCTATCTTTTAATTTTATTCTAACCTTTTCAGCGAATAGTATTGGTAGACAGCTAATAAATTTTTCTTTCCAATAATTATGATTACATTCCTTTCTAATCATAACTTTGTTGAGAAAAAACATCTTTATACCATCTAAAATCATCCAACTTTGGGCAAGATTGATTAGATAATAGCTCTAGACTTCTATCTTGACAAAGTTGAGATTCTCCAATAAAATGTCTAGCTATATTATAAATTAAGGTGGTGGTGGCATCTTCCAAGATTTGATTTTCTATGGTTTGCTCTGAAGATTCATTCTTAATAACTGGGTTAATAGTTGTAGCATTTAATACACTTTGCCTATCATCTTCCGTGAGATAATTATCCCACCAATTCTTTAATGTGCCAGTAAACCCAGTTGTAATTAAAGTGGCTGGTTATTTATCTAATAAATTTTTCATTTTATATGTCGTAATGGCCATTCCCATTTTATGTAAGTTATTATATAATTGATGTTCTGTGAGTCCATCAATACTTCATTAAACTATTTCTTTTCCCGAATGTGAAGTATGAGATAAAAACTCATTTTCTTCGTATTGCATATCCGGGAAATAGGGTTTCTTAGAATAATTCTTCTTAGTAGAATAATTATAACTTAATTAATTAACATCATTATCATTATTTTCGGATAAGGTATTAATATTGGTTAATTTTAATTAAGATTTTAGTTTTTTATTTATTGTTTCTAGAAGATCATCCGTGATTTCAAGCTTTTCTTGAATCCTAGGGAATTTTTCATTAGAAAATTCTGGTAGGTTAAATATTGGAGTCTCTAGTTTTTTTTTAATCATTGTAGGAAAGACTAGGTTTATCCTTAAAAATTGATTTATTATCGTCTTCAACAATTTGGTTAGAGACTACATATAGTAGTTGATTTGTATAATTATTTAGTTGTAATATTTTCTTTATATCTTTAATTGTGGGATCTCCTTTAGTATCGACTATATCTATTTTAAAAGTTGAGGCAGTAACAATTCTACCGTGTACGAGTAGACTAATTTCTTCTAAAGGAGGAATTTTAGATTCAACTACCTTGTTACTAGTAGTATACCATTTATTAACAAGCATATTTACCGACTCCTTTTGGTCGTCTAATTTTCCTATAAATTCAAACCATTTAAAAAACTCTATTTTACATTTTAATCTTTTCATATCACTAAATCAATTATTTTTAAAACCATTTAAAAAACTCTATTTTACATTTTAATCTTTTCATATCACTAAATCAATTATTTTTAAAGGTTAATCTTTCTGTTAAAGAATATCTTTGTATATACCATTAATTTTTAATGAAATTTTCTAGACTAATCCAAAGTTTATTTAAATAATTAATATCTTGTTCAAAAGGTTCATCTAATCGAATCATGCCAATAAAATTGTTAACCCTTTTGATAGATTTTACCAAAGTAGTATCGTTACTTATTATTTTATTAACTTTTATGGTAGTCATTATTAAATATTTTAAATCCTTTATAGATGGTAGAGAAGACATGAATAACTAGAAACTTTATATAATAAGGAGTATTTAGGGGAGAGAAGAATATTATCCTTGGACTTAAACGTCTATTTTAAGGCAACTGATGGAATAATAAATTAATTTAGTAGTAATTATTATTACCTTTTTCACTAACATTCTTTGATTTTATTCGTGTAGGCTTGGCGATGGAAACACCCTCTGAGTCCGGCTCTACGACACACACAGTCTGAGCTAATCCAATGGAAAAGTACGGACTTGCCAACGTCTAAACCGCGATTAACCAGTTACCCCACTTTAAGGAATAAAACTAAGAACATAAGTGGAATTAGAACAACAACTACCAAACTCCGAACATATTATACCGACCGCAACCTAAGTTTCGATGCTGTCCACCCAAGGAAATTGGGCAGAGTAACGGTGTAACACCCCAGAATTTTTTTGACCTAAGACTCGAACCGTTCTTCATAGTGAGTGAGATTTTTGCCAGGAATTTAAAATTTCTTGAGTATTAAGGTCACTAGATGTAGCACCTTGAGTTCCAAAAAGAATTAAATTGGAAATAGCAAAATCTGAAATTTTGCTAGTTAAGCTAAGTATGAGTTTTGGGTCAACTTCAAATTACTATAATTTCTAACTCAAGATGATTTAGGTGTAATACCAGATACCGTAGGAAATATCTTTGAATTATCTTTGCAACGCCACCGAGTTTTCTCAATTTTGAGTTCGTATGAGGGAAATATGTCCATTTGAAGTTAGGCTGTCTAGCTAAGGAAAGTCAAAAGCAGATTTTAGAAGGGTATTTTGGTCTTTTCCTTACCCAATCAGATTTAATTCATTTTTAGTAATGTTTTAAAGGTCTAATCCTATTAGGTTCAGTTTTATAATCCTAATACACGCCTAGGGTTTTAGTTTAGAGTTTAAGAAGAGAAAAGAAAAATAGAAAAGAGGACAAAAGAGAAGGGATCAAAGTGTTCGTCGAAATTCTTGAGAGTTGTTGCGGATTGTCACCATGGGTTTGATCCCTAAGAGGTATGTAAGTTTCCATAGTGTTGGGTTTGTTCACCCACACGCTAAACTTATTATTTTCAGCGAAGTTTCATTCACAAAAAGTTGAAGGATTTAAGTTCTTGATAGGTGTTCTTGAAGTTCATTCTAAATCTTGTTTTGTTCGGGTTTTGATGATTTCTTGAGATAAAAGTGATTTTTTTGTGTGTATTAGTGTGTACTTAGGTTGGGTAATTGAATCTAAGGAAACTTTGAGAAAAAAAATCGATTAAAAGCAATTTAGGATCAGAAAATGAGAGGTGAAATTCGTTGTACTTGGCTTGGGGAGAGGCTGGCGCGGTGCGCCCTAGATGCTCCCGAGGGGCTGGGGTGACTCCCCTGTAGTGTGCCCATATGTAGCCTCTGAAGTTAGGGGTTGACTACCCACGCCTGTAACGTGCCAGGGTCGCCTGCCCCTACCCATTCTCCGTCAGTTGTCCTGTTTGAGGTCATTTGAAGTGTATCTTCACCCCTTCTAATTCTAAACACTTCAAATTACTTCGCAACACTTAGAAATGATTCATAACATGATAATAACCATGAATTCATAATCTAAATTCAAGCTGAAGTTAAGAGTTGAATCTTGAGAGTTCTTCCGAACATTTTGAGAAAGTCCTTATGAGTCTTTTTGAAGAGTCTTTTACAACTTCTAGTAACTTGTTTCAAGACTCGAGTAAGTGAGAATCAGAGTGAGGAGAATGTATTCATGAGTCTACACTATCACCTAGATCTTTCATATCATGAACCAAAACTCTTAAATTAATAATTCACATTCAAGAGAGAGTTAAGAGTAGAGTTTAAGAAATTCTTTGAGTTCAATTGTGAATCCTTTGAGATTCACCTTCGATTTGAGTTACATTTTGAGAAGTAAGTACGAGAATGAGAAGAGTCATATACGTGAGTTCCTTATTGATATTTTTACCCTTGAGTCAAGTCGTTAATGCCCATAACTTCCGCATGAACTCCATTAGTTTAGTATCTTTGAAAGGAGTAGTATCCTCAAGTTCAGTGTCTTGAGTATCGAGTTTCTAACCCTTCCGAGATTATAATCCTAATCATGGGACTATTACCTATTACCAATGAAGTCCATGAGTTGAGTTGTTCATGCCCATAATACCGCATGGACATTATAAGTCGATCAATCTTGAGATGAAAAGTAGCTTTGAGTTCTTATGCTGAGTAGTTCATGCTCATAATTCCGCATGAACCCTCTGAGTTGAGTATTCTTGAAATTAGTAGTATCATTGATGTTCTTGAGTTCCAAGTATTTGAGTTCTATCTATGGTTATTGAAAACCTTGCATTTAGTCGTTCAAGTCCATAATTCGACGTGAACCATATTTTAAGAAGTCTTTTACAAATGTTTAAACTTTGTTTTAAGAATTAAGCTTTGAAGTTGAGTAAAGAGTAAGAGTAAAGTACATTTTCTTTAAGCAAGAAAGGTAACATTGATTCCAAGAGAGCTTTTACGCTAAGTTTTTGAGTAATTATCTCAAACTAAAGACAGAGTTTTGTTTGAAAACATATGAGCTAAGTATATTTTTTGGAGTAGTATTGAGCACCGATATGGGAATACGAGTTCATATTAACTCAAGTCTCCATAAACCATGTAGCCATCATGGGTATTAATGGGTCATGCATTTTAGATGTTCACATAAGTTAAGCTAGTGTATCCACTAAGTTAAGCGTTCTATATGACGACAAAGTATAGGACAATTCTGCCAGCATGGGCAAGATGTTGTATCACCACTTAGGCTCATAGTGGTGGTCGTCAGTTAGAGAAACTCCCATAGAAACTATATTACCTTATTATATAAGTAAAGTTGAGTTTGTTATTGAATGTTGTTTACCGAACTATGTTGTTTTTACTATTTTATAAAGCTTTCCATATATTGCATGTGTATTGTTGCTTTATATTGAGTTGAGTATCCAGAGTTGAGTGCCTAGAGTCAAATATCATATCTTTGAGTTGAGTATCTAATCTTCTGAGTTGAGTAAGTTTCAGTAGTTTTGAGTATCCTTGAGTATTCCTTGAGTTGAGTAAGTTGGAAAAGAGGTATGTATGTTTCCTTTTTAGCAAGTTTCAAGCTTATGTTTATGTTTTAGAATTTCCCTTGCATGCTCATACATTCCACGTACTGAGCCATTTGGCCTACATCTTTTCATGATGCAGACACAAGTATTCAGGATCATCAACAGGAGATTTGTTGATACATCGGGTAGTTCGAGTTAGCTATGGTGACCCTCCTTATTTCCGAAGGATTTCATTTACTTTTCAGTTTAGTCAGGATGTCGTGGGTCTTGTCCCGACTTCCATCTTTATTAGTTAGAGACTTCATAAATAGTCAGTATAGTTGAGAAGTCTGTATTATTTATTTTATTAAATGTTTTAAAGACTTAAGTTGCCTATTTTATGGCGAGTTAAATAATTTATTTTATTCAAAGTTTTCTTTTGAGTTAAAGCTTTCTATTTAAGTTACATAAATTTTATTAAGTTTTTAAGCTTTGTATGCTTAAGTTAGTCTTCCGCTTGTAGTCAGCCAGGATTAGGGTTTGCTGGAGAACCAACAATGGTCCTCGAGTGCCGGCCACGTCCAGTTTGTAGGCTCGGGTCATGTCAAACTTGGTATTAGAGAAGATAATTCAGGTGTCCTAGGGTGTCTATGAAGCCGTGTCTGTAGGATCTTATTTATGGTTGTGAGGGCCCCACTTCTATAAATGATGAACTACAGACATTTAAGAAAAGTTTCCCTTCTTTTATACTCTTAATCGTGTAATAGAGCTATGTCATACAAATTTATTCATACTCATGCCTTTCTCAGATTCATTCGACTACCCGTCATACTAAAGGTGGTTGAAAAGTAAAGTGTAAAGATCCTTATGGACGAGTTGTTCTTAGCAAGAGTCTTGAGAAAGTAATGAGACTCCAGAGAGGCTTGAGAGAAGCCCAAGAGTAAGTTAACTGTTCAGTTTCAGAGAAATGCACCCATATTCATATGAATCATGTGTTTGAGCTAATAGCGAGTTCTACTCTTTTTCTTAAGCCTTGTTTCAGCTGAGATCCTTATGAGGAGGTATGTTTAGAGCTTGGGGTAAGATTTTCACCCGAAGAGATAGTATGAGTTATGATTTTATAAGTAGTAGTATAAGAAAGTGCCCAAAGTTAGAGGAAAATATGTAGAGGTTTAGTTATCTAAGTAAGGGAGATGGTGTTTTGGCAAACTACGTTGATATAGTCATCCACCTAGTAAGTTATGAATGAGGAGTTTTCCCTTATGGGTAGACTAAGAAGTGATGTGTTGTGAAGAGCTCAGGATAAGAGGTAGAGTAAGAGTTGCAAGTCAAGATGAGATAGGGTATATGATTGTTGACCAGAATAGAGTTGATGTCAATGTGTCATCGTATTAGAGGAGACTAACTTCATGTAATGTATAAGAGAGTAGAGTATTTTTGAAGTGATAGATCTAATCTAGGCTTATGATTTGTTTGAGATGGTCATGATGGTTAGAAGGTTATAGAACTGATCAAGTAATGAGGTATGCTATGGTAGGTGAGCAAATCATATTGATATTCGGGTTTAGTAATGAACATTAAGCTTGAATTTGACATGAGTGTCATGATCCAAATAATTACACATGAGGGCGATGATGTTAGTTGATATACCGTGAGTTTACGGTATATCTAATACATTTCACTTACCAGTTGTGTGTGTCTAGGGTTTTATTTGTATTAGTTTTTATGTGTTTTTATCATATTTTGTAGGAAAGATGTTCAGGCGCGAAATTAAAGAGACAGTTAACAGAATTGTAGAAAAGCACATCTACGGACCGTAGATTCATTGACGCTCCGTAGATGGTAGTCGTAGATCAGCAGCCAAGGCATAAAAGGCAAATCAGGGAAATCTGACCAAGTGTGGAACCACGATGCCCATTGACAGTCCGTAGATTGATCTATGGACTGTACTATTGATCCGTAGATTGATACTGTAAGGGTTCCATAACCTGATTTTTGAAGATTCAAAGTGTGGAGCTACGGAAGGGGATTGACGTATCGTAGATCTATCTATAGTCCGTACTACAATTCGGTCGTTTGCTTCAGAGAAGTTGATTTTTGGAAGTTGAAATATTTTCCAAGTCCTGGCTGACGGAAGGGACTCACAGACCGTAGATCCATTGGCAGTCCGTGAGTCAGTCTCGTGGAATGAAGACGCGTGCTTGTAACAAACTTTCCTTATTTTGTTTCCCTTTTTATTTAGGATTTGTTTTCTATAAATAGGGCATGTAAACCTTGTTATTGGGGGTTAGACATTATTATTTTATTTTAGTTTTTCACTTGTGAGATTAACTTGCAACTTTACAATTCTTAAGTTCCGAAGTGCGTTTTGAAGATTTTGGTGTTGCAATTGAAGTTGAATTTCTCGGTTTATTATTCTTCTTACGTAAGTTCATAATTCTTTCATCTAAAACAATAAATTGTGTTCAAATGATTATGGGTAACTAAACCCCACAACTAGGGTTGTGGGAATCATGAGCGATTAACAAAGTGTGAATAGTAACTAAGCAATACTGGAATAGTATGTTGCATGCATTGATAATTCTTTCGTTTAGAAGTCTTTTTAACGAGTGCACGCATTACAACTCGCCTTGTTACTACTTGCCGGACCAAAAAGGTAATCAACAAGAAAAGAATTATCAACATAGATTTAGTGTGATACTATCTAATAGGCTAGTGTCGATTGGTGCGAAGTAATAACTAAGCCAAACATCGATTATGATTGTGTGAAAGAAAAGGGAGTTCGTTTGAAGTAAGGGCACTAGTTGCATTTTTGAAAAGTTGGTACTTTGGTGATAGTAAAACAGTGTATGTTGTGTGTTGCTTGGTCGATCGTTGTCATGGTTTGATCCGCATGAATTAGCTTATCGAGTCTAAGAGAACAAATTTTGCACCCGGAAAGTGAGTGGGATAGAGAGCCATATGATCGCTTGTGCTTGAAATGCTTGCTTCTATACAAGTGTCGTTTAGAGTCTTAGTGCGTCGCTTGAGGACAAACAACGAATTTAACTTGAGGGTGTTGATATACCGTGAGTTTTGATATTTCTAATACATTTCACTTACAAGTTGTGTGTGTCTAGGGTTTTATTTGTATTAGTTTTCATGTGTTTTTATCATATTTTGCAGGAAAGATATTCATGCGCGAAATTAAAGAGACAACTGACAGAATTGCAGAAAAGGGCATCTATGGACCGTAGATCCGTTGACGCTCTGTAGATGGTAGTCGTAGAATAGCAGCCAAGGCATGGAAGGCAAATCAGGAAAATCTGACTAAGTGTGGAACCACGGCGCCCATTGACGATCCGTAGATTGATCTACCGACCGTACTGTTGATCCGTAGATTGATACTGCGATGGTTCCAGTACCTGATTTTTGAAGATTCAAACTGTGGAGCTACGGAAGGGGATTGACAGTCCGTGAGTCAGTCTCGTGGAATGAAGACGCGTGCCTGTAACAAACTTTCCTTATTTTGTTTCCCTTTTTATTTAGGATTTGTTTTCTATAAATAGGGCATGTAAACCTCATTTTTGGGGGTTAGACATTGTTATTTTATTTTAGTTTTTGACTTGTGAGATTAACCTGCAACTTTTACAATTCTTAAGTTCTGAACAGCGTTTTGAAGATTTTGGTGTTGCAATTCAAGTTGAATTTCTGGGTTTATTATTCTTCTTACGTAAGTTCATAATTCTTTCATCTTAAACAATGAATTGTGTTCATATGATTATGCATAACTAAACCCCACAACAAGGGTTGTGGGAACCATGAGCGATTAACGAAGTATGAATAATAACTAAGCAATACTAGAATAGTGTCTTATATGCATTGATAATTCTTTCGTTTAGAAGTGTTTCTAACGAGTGCACGCGTTAGAACTCGCCTTGTTGCTACTAGCCGGACCAAGGAGGTAATTAATAAGAAAAGAATTATCAACATAGATTTAGTGTGATACTATCTAATAGGCTAGTCTCGATTGGTGTGAAGTAATAACTAAGCCAAACATCGATTATGATGTCTAATATGAGGTAAAGGTAAGGGTTAGTAAGTTATACACACGTAGCCGGACCAAGGTGCAGGGTGAAATTCTCTAGATCCCGGACCAAGGAATTAGAGATACCTAACTTATCACTTTGCATGTAGTACACTAGGAAAGGATTGCTATTACTAGGATTACTGCGTTATGAACTTGTGGGGAACACGTATACCGTAGCTATTTCTCTCATCTTGATAACAAACAAAAGTGAGTATTGATTACTGATTACTTATTAAATTATTA
The DNA here is from genome assembly GCA_036250385.1 of Solanum microdontum. Lineage (NCBI taxonomy): Eukaryota > Viridiplantae > Streptophyta > Magnoliopsida > Solanales > Solanaceae > Solanum > Solanum microdontum. The sequence goes on from JAJONQ010001221.1 coordinate 38,138, forward strand.
CTATTTGTTTCACAAAAACCCCCCTTTTAATTACTTGTTTCTTGAAGTAATTTGACTAATTGAATATATTTGTTGGTTAAAGTAAAGTCTAAACCATTTTCCTCGTGGGATCGACCCTAACCTACAAGTTGGGTTTTTTACTTGATAACAATCACTTATGCTTCTCTATGTAGGTGGAATTTGAGCATATCAAATTTTGGCGCCGCTACCGGGGAAATTTTTGCTTTTAGATTTATTTTAACTACATTATTGAACGTTAGTCAAATATTTCCTAATTTTACTTTTTCTCTTTGTTTTCGTCTCTCTCAGGTTCTAACTCTAGTGTATTCCAAGTACACGGAGCCAGGGTGAACCACTTAGTCCTTACGATCCAGAGTTGAATCACACTTTGCGAAGAATGAACAATCCAGGAGATCCAGGTAATCCCAACAGAGGAAATCTAGGTGATGCAGTTGAGTTACAACAACCGGGGGTAGTTGGTAGGGACAATTAGATTCCAGCTGACAATCAGTTGGGAGATGCATTGAGGGTGCAAAATCTACCAGGACTACGACAACATGACCACTATCTGGGTAACATCAATTTAGCAGACTCAGATGGACCTATTGTTCTACCTCCTCTACCTCCAGGGCACACATTTGTGGTGACTAGCAGTTTGATGCAAATGCTTACAACAAGGGGCTTATTCTCAGGATTGCCATCGGAGGACCCACAAGCACACTTAGCCAAGCTAAGGGTGGTTTGCAAAATTTATATAGGTAGACCAGATTTGGATATGGATGTCATCGGATTATGAGTTTTCCCTCTATCACTGACAGGCGATGCTGCAGTTTGGTTCACTAAGAATCCTTATACTCAATCTTTACATGGGACCAACTGACGGATGTGTTTTGAGCAAGGTACTATCTACTGTCCAAGAAGCTAAATCACAAAGATAGGGTTAACAATTTTGTAGCATTACCTAGAGAGTCTGTGAGAAGCTCTTGGGAGAGATTCACTGCCTTCGTAAGAGGTGTCCCAAATCACCGTATTGATGATGAGTCACTAAAGGAATATTTCTATCGAGGTCAGGATGATAACAATAAAATAGTGATTGATACTATCGCAGGAGGTTCATATGGAGACTGCACATATGCACAGATTTCTAAAAACCTGGAGACGATATCGCGTAAAAATAAAGCATGGAGCACTAGGAGGTCAGATACTGGGAGAAACACATTTGCCATTTAGAACAAACACCCAATCTGCGGATGAGATTCGTGAGGAGATGGCGTAGATAAGGACCTAGTTGGGGTTGGTATTGAAGTGTGTGAGTGGAGGTGCAGAGAAGGTAAATGCAGTGAATTACTTGACTAGAACGCCACCACCAGATAAAGAGTATTACTGTGGAGAGTATGCTTATGCAGTGAATGATCAGATGGGGTGTTTCCGACCAAATGCCCAAGGATCCAACGCGGAAAATTAGCGCCAGGGTCAAGGAAACCAAGGTCGGAACAATGGAAATTACAATCGAGAGGGTCAATATGTCCGGGATGGGAGCTTCAATCGCGACAACAACTACAACAGGAACACCTATGGAAATAGAAACAATTGGGCTGGACCTTATGTTCCCCCTCAAAATCAAGAATTTGGTACTATGGAAGCTAGAGGCAATATGCCACGTATTGAAGATATGATGCAGAAGATGATAAGAAGGTTTGATGCAACTGCTGAGAATGTGAAGGAGATGAGAAGCGATTTGTCTGGTATTGGTCAAAAAATTGATGCACATGCAATGTCAATAAAGCACCTAGAGCAGCAAATGACCCAGTTGTCTACTACAGTGAACCCACGCCAACCTTGTATTCTTCCTAGCAACACCATTCAGAATCCAAAGAATGACAGTCATTGTATAGCAGTTACTACTTGAGGGAGTAAGAAAACCATAATTCCACCTAGGCCGTCTGTGGTGGAAGTTGAGATTAGAAAAAAAGATGAAGTGATAGAGGTTAGAGAAGAGTTTGAGATTGCGACAGAGAAAGAAGCAGAGATATCTCAAAAAGTGGTACCCATACCTAGGCCTCCACCACCCTTTCCACAGAGGTTAGTGAAGAAGACTGAAGATGTTAAATATCACAGGTTTATTACTATGTTGAAGCAACTTTCTATCAATGTTCCTTTGATAGAAGCTTTGGAGCAAATGCCTGGGTATGCGAAGTTTATGAAAGATATGGTCACAAAGAAAAGGTCTGTTAGTTTTGAAGATGATGATAGATTGCAGCATTATAGCTCTATTGCTACAAGATCTCTGGTATAGAAGAAGGAAGACCCTGGTGCTTTCACGATCCCATGTACTATAGGTTTGTTACACTTCGCTAAGGCATTGTGTAATCTGGGTGCTAGCATCAACCTCATGCCATTATCTATTTACAAGAAGTTGGGCCTAGGGGACCCAAAGCCCACTGCAATGCGGTTATTAATGGCCGATCGAACTGTGAAGAAGCCCATTGGTGTACTCCATGATGTGCTAGTGAAAGTGGAGTCTTTCATTTTGCCGGCAGATTTTGTAATCCTTGACTATGAGGTTGATTTTGAGGTTCCCATCATCCTTGGGAGACCATTTCTTGCCACAGGGCATGCATTGGTTGATATGGAAATGGGACGGATGAAGTTCAGACTGAACAATGAAGAAGCAACTTTCAATATTTGTAGGTCCAAGAAGCAGAGTGGGGAGCTTCAAACAGTATCTGCTATAACTTACAGAGTAGAGAGTGGGACGGAAGTTCAAATTGAAGAGCGAGTAGGTGTTGAGGCATTAGTAGCAGTTATGATGAATTTCGATAGTGATGGTATTGAAGAATATGATGAGTTGTTAGCCGCACTCGATAAGTGTGTCTATCGTCCAAACCAAAGAAGTATGAGTTAGACATGAAGAATCGCGAATCCCTACCCGCAAGACCATCTATTTTGGAGGCACCGAAAGTGGAGCTTAAGGCTCTACCACCGCATTTGAGGTATGTATACTTGGGCAGAGAAAATACTTTACCGGTCATCATTGCGACAGATTTGAATGGGAGACAAGTTGAGTGCTTAGTTACTGTGTAAAAAAGGTTCAAGCGAGCTATTGGGTGGACTATTGCGGATATTATTGGGATTCCTCCCGGTATTTGCTCTCACAAAATTCAACTCATTCCCGATCATAAACCCAGTATTGAGCACCAAAGATGATTAAATCCACCTATGCAAGAGGTAGTTAAAAAAGAGATCATCAAGTGGCTGAATGCAGGAGGTATTTACCCTATTGCAGATAGTAGTTGGGTATGTCATGTGCAGTGCGTGCCTAAAAAGGGTAGTATTACTGTGGTTCCAAATGAAAGAAATGAGCTTGTTCCAATGAGGCCCATTACTGGATGGAGAGTCTGTATGGATTACCGGAAGTTGAATGCATGGACAGAAAAAGACCACTTTCCTATGCCGTTCATGGACCACATGTTGGATAGACTTGCAAGAAAAGGTTAGTATGGTTTTCTTGATGGGTATTCAGGCTACAATCAAAATTCTATAGCTCTAGAAGACCAAGAGAAGACCACCTCCACTTGCCCTTATGGGACTTTTGCGTTCAAACGGATGCCATTTGGGTTGTGCAATGCTCCAACAACCTTCCAACGTTGTATGATGTCTATATTTTCTGATATGGTGGAAGACACTATTGAAGTGTTCATGGATGACTTTTCAGTTGTGGGTGATTCTTTTGGTAGTTGTCTGGATCATTTGGCAGAGGTGCTTAAAAGATGTGAAGACTGTAACTTGGTGCTGAATTGGGAGAAGTGTAATTTTATGGTTAAAGAAAGTATAGTGTTGGACCATCGAATTTCAGAGAAAGGTATTGAGGTTGATAGAACTAAAGTTGAAGTAATAGAAAATCTTCTGCCACTCATTTTCGTAAAAGTTGTTAGAAGTTTTCTTGGGCATGCAGGTATTTATAGGAGATTCTTCAAAGATTTCTAAAAAATTGCACATCCGTTGTGCAAACTGCTTGAGAAGGAGTGTAAATTCTATTTTAATGGTGCTTGTCTTAGAGAATTTGCACAGTTCAAGGAGAAGTTGGTTGCTGAACCTATCATCATTTCACTAGATTGGGGACAACCGTTTGAGGTAATGTGCGATGCGAGTGGAGTGGCGCTTGGTGTAGTATTGGGACAAAGGCGAGAGAAAATTCTTCACCCTATTTACTATGCTAGTAAAGCTCTGAATGTGGCCTAGAAGAATTATACTGTGACCGAACAAGAAATTCTTGCTGTGGTTTTTGCATTCAAGAAATTTCGATCCTACTTGTTTGGTACTAAGGTCATAGTGCATGCTAACCATTCTGCATTGAGGTATTTGATGGCGAAAAAGGATGCAAAACCCAAATTGATTAGATGGGTATTGTTGTTGCAAGAGTTTGATTTTATGGTAAAAGATAGACAGGGGACCGAAAATCAAGTTGCCGATCACTTGTCCAGATTAGACAAAGAGGCTATGCTAAAGATTGGAGATAGAGCTGAAATTAATGATGCTTTTCTAGATGAACAGGTATTGGCTGCTTCATGATTTGATTCCTTGGTTCACAGACTTTGCTAATTATTTGGCAAGCGATATTGTGCCCCCTGATTTGTCTTTTCACCAAAGGAAAATGTTTATGCATGCTGTGAAGAAATTCTTCTGGGATGAGCCCTACTTGTATTGTAGTTGTACTGATGGGATTATTCGTCACTGTGTGCCTAAGGTTGAGATGTTGAGTGTACTTGAAGCATGCCATTCATCACCTATTGGTGGGCACCATAGTGGTATTCGAACTGCACATAAGATTTTGTAGTATGGGTAATACTGGCCTACCATCCACCAAGATGCTCATGATTTTTCCAAATCTTGTGATCATTGCCAAAGAGAAAGAGGGATGTCAGAGAGGCAAGAGCTACCTATAAATCCTATATTGGTGATAGAGTTGTTTGATGTACGGGACATTGATTTTATGGGTCCATTTGTGAGTTCATATGGGATGAAGTATATTCTTATTGTAGTGGATTATGTATTGAAGTAGGTGGAAGCAGCTGCGCTACCCAACAATGAAGGTAAAAGTGTCAACGCATTCTTGAAAAGAAATATCTTCTCCAGATTTGGCACACCGAGGGCTATTATTAGCGATGAAGGATCTTAGTTTTGTAATAAGTTGTTCAAGGCACTACTTGAGAAATATGGTGTCCGTCACAATGTAGCCACTCCTTACCATCCACAGACTAGTGGACAAGTTGAAGTATGCAATAGAGAAATCAAACAGATTTTGGCAAAGATTGTGAATGCTAATAGAACGGATTAGTCGAGGAAGCTTGATGATGCTCTATGGGCTTATCTCACGACTTACAAGACCCCTATAGGTATGTCTCCTTACCAACTCGTATATGGGAAGTCTTGTCATTTACCGGTAGAGCTAGAGCATAAGGCGATGTGGGCAATGAAGAAGTTAAATTTGGATTGGGGAGCCGCATCTAATCAAAGAATAAATGACTTGAATTTGCTTGATGAGTTTCGCCTAAAAGCTTACGAAAGTTCAGCCTTGTAGAAAGAGAAGATGAAGCGGTAGCATCATCAAAGAGTTGAAAAGCGAGAATTTGTGGTTGGTGATCTTGTGCTTCTATTCAACTATAGATTGTGGTTGTTTCCAGGCAAACTCCATTACAAATGGACTGGGCCATTTTTGCTCACAAAAGTGCTTCCCCATGGAGCGGTTAAGCTTGAGAATAATGAAGGAACTAGGTTCATGGTAAACGGGCAAAGGATCAAGATCTATCTAGGAAATGTTGAAACTGTTCAAGAGGTGATTGAGGCCTACAATCTTGATGAAGTCTGAGTAAGCAAGAAACTTGCGTCGTGCCGCGACGTTAAATCAAGCGTTGTTTGGGAGGCAACCCAAGATGTACAATCTAGCTAACAATATGTTTATGTTTTCCATTTAGTAGTTTTCTTTGTTTAAATTGCGTCTCTGTATCAATTTAGATAGGTGTGTTAGTTTTTAGTGTTGGCTAGAATTAGCATAGAGTCCGTGTCTAAAAAAATTGCCCATAAAATGTAAAAAGATTAGCCTATTGGTTGCTACATGTGCAGGTACACCATGAAGAATCTGGAGAAAACAGTCTGGTGCAGAGGTCTACGGACCCCATCGATGGTCTGTCGTTCAATCCACGGACTGTGGATGATGTCTGTAGATCCCAGGTAAGCCTCTCAATTTTTCTAAGTGTAAGAGTGATCTACGGTCCTAATCTACGGACCATAGATCGACTCACGGACTGTAGGCGAGGTCTCGTGAGTCCATATCCTAGTTCTGTTTGACCCGACCCGGAACCCCCGGTTTAAAAAACTAAAAAAAAAACTCCCCTAAATTAAAATCACTTCCACTTCCCTCCACTCACTTTCCAACCGTTTCACCATCCCATAACCTCCCTAAATTACTCCATAACACCCCTATAAAATCATCCCTTCCATTGCCCTATAATTCCCACAATCCCTTTCCATTTACGAATACAACTCCGGTGTTGGGTTAGTAACGAAGAGGTGATTCCTTGGTCGTGCTAAAAGCTTAGTGTCGTCACACAATCACCCCACTCCTCGTTGCTTATAGAGTAATAGACTGTCCACTCACTATGAATTTCGGTTCGTAGATTGAATATAGAAAGCTGGGAGTTGGGTCTTCACCTTGGGTACTTGTTAGATGAAATTGCATGATAAAATTGGAAGTTACAATGCCCTTGGAACGATAGGTAGTGATTGTTGTCTTGATGTATGTGCTTATAAGTCTACATGTAAGTTTCGAGTTAGGGTTCCAAAATTTTGTCTTAAATACTTGTTCAAATGATTGATCGGATTCCTGAAAATGACAAACTAGCATGTTTCAATGTTGAAATGCATGGTTAGACTAGGATATTGTTGAAAGTGGTCTAAGCTGTGGACTTGCAAATGAAGATTGGCTGAAACCTGGCACAGATTACATCCACGATACCCCATCTACGGATCATAAATCAATCTACGGACCGTAGATTAGGAGCGTTGGTTGATACACTTGAAAATCTCACCAAGTGTGAAACCACGGATGTGGACTATGGTCCGTAGATTGATCTACGGACCGTTCTGTACATCCGTTGTTTCCATCTGCGACCAATATTGTTGGCCCTCTGATCCACGGAAGGGGTCTACGAACCGTAGAACGATCCACGGAAGGGGTCTATGGACCGTAGATCGATCCACGGACCGTAGGTCTCCTCCGTGGATAACCACTGTAGCCTCTGTCAGAATTTTGTTTTTTTTTTGGGTCTTTATTAATGTTCGTTTTTAGTTCTAATGTTTTTTTTGAGTGTGTTCTTAGTTAGTTTTAGTACTAATATCTCTTTCATAGGTACTATGGCACCCAAGAAGCTTGTCACCTACTCCAAGCAGGGCAAGTCGAAATCTATTGCCCCTAGCTTCAGGTTGATCGATGAGGACACGGACACACAAACAGATCCAGCATACATTCCTCCCAACACAAGGAGTTCTCCCAGGGAATCCCAAGCCACCAGAGGCACCTCCCAGAAGGTGATCACCGACGTAGTCACTGTCTCCCAGTCTGATGAGGAGAACACACTGATCGAGTCCCTAACTGGGGATGCTTCTAGTTCAGAGGAGGGGTGTATGTCTGGATCTGAGTCTTCCCAGGCTTCGGGCTCTGAGTCGAGAAATGCTGCAGGCCGTGCTTCAGGGTCCGAATCCACCCATGCTGCAGGGTCCAGTGCTAAATCAACCACAGGGTCCAATGAGAATGATCAAGAAGCCTCGTATCATGAGGCCACTAGCTCGGAGTCCGTACCTTCACCACGGAATGATGATCCTACTCCAGTAGATGGCGAGCTACATAGATTGTGCGTAGATGGCCAATGGCAGATTTATCGGGATGCCAAGATGATAAACGACAAACAGAAAATGGCTCGACTTATTACAGAGTAGCGCATAGTCCTCACAGGGAACTTGCACACTGTTCCAAACATCCACCGGCTGTTTAACCTTCACAAGTGTGACTGGATGGCTCGGGACCCAGGGACGTATAACAAGGAGATTGTGCGGGAATTCTATGCCTCCTATGCTGCCACTCTCCAAGGTTCGATTTCCAAGCAGTCAAAGCCTCTAGCCCAAGATCCTCTAACTTCCACTATGGTTCGAGGTTGTCCGGTGGACATATCACCTGCCACCATCAATTGTTTTCTCTATGATCCTACCACGGGTCACTCTTGGTCTCTAAAAACAGCGGAGTTTGATTACAGATAGGACATCGTGCGGAGTGGCACTTTGCAGAGGAATGCTGAGCAGCGAGAGGCTGTGATAGTTTGGTTGGCTAGGTACTTTGCTGCAGATGGCGAGCGTGCGGAATGGGTCACCACTCCACGGTTAGGTATTCGGAAGGCCACATTAAATTCTGTGGCCAAGTTCTTCTGGTTGTTGGTGCGTAACATGGTGTCGCCTACAAAAGCTGACAACCAACTCACATGGGACAGAGCGGTTATGGTTGCAGCATTGGTAGCAGGAGTGAAGATTGACTTTTCCCACATGCTGCTGGCAAAGATTCACGAGAGGGCCATCAAGACTTCCCCTTCTTATCCCTTTCCATATTTGATTTTTCAATTGTCCAGGGACTCTGGAGTACCGATCTGGCATTGTGACAGGTTACTCCACCCTACAGGGGTGGTAGACATAGGCCTCATTCGAGATGAGGCAAATGTGGCGGCACCTCGCAGAGAGCCCCAGGTTAAGGTACCTCCCTTAGGTGCTGGTCTTGCAGACACAGGGCGGTGACCCCAGTATACCAGATCACACCGATAGTGTCCCGGCCTCCTCTTCTCAGGCAGCTAGTACGGCTCCTAGTCCATCCTGGTCCACACCACAGTTAAGAGCTACTATTGTCCTGTTGGCCAGAGTACATAAATTGGATTCTCAAATGGCCACACTACTGCATCACATCCAACCTTGGATACAAAAGTCGATAGTTGAGTCCGAGGCCAGAATGGAACATAGGATGGAGGGCATGATGGACCGTAAGGTCCAGGCAGTAAATAAGAGTCTTGATGCCTTTGAATTGTGAGTCCTCGAGCGATTAGCCCCGGCCATTGATCTATCCTCTTTGCAGGCTGAGTTAGCCAGTCTCCGGACCGACGTTGATGCCATTCTTGCCGCCCCTATAGTTGAGCCTCAGGCAGCACCTACTGAACTGGCTGATGATATGGTGCTAGATGTTTTATTCAGTGGGACCGCCGAGGAAGGGCGTGAGCCTACACATGCCAAAGGTAAGAGGCACCATTCTGATTGCATTGAGGAGGAAAAAGCTCATAAGAGACAGCGTAGGCAATAGAAAGAGGCCAGGAATGCTTCAATGTTAGATGAAGAGTTACGCCAGCAGAGGGTGCGTGAGAGTGCTGCAGGGGCATCGAGTTCTGCCCTAGTTATAGGGATTTCGCCTATTGTGAGAGATGTTATGAGCACCACTGATGGTGCTGTGACGGATGTTGTAGGCACTACTAGGGGTGACCCTACTATTGTTCCAGCGAGCTCCGGGAAACCGGAACCACCCACTCATTCATGATTCTTTGGTGCTATGCGCCACAGGTTTGCTTCACCCATTCCACTATCTTTTACTGTTCTTTTATGCATTGGGGACAATAGCATCTATTTTTGTTGGGGGTAGGGTAAATGGATTGTTAGTGATAGGGTGAAGTCTGAGTAAACCAAAATCTCATAAATCCTCTCTTGGGGTTTTCTTGCATGTGTTCTTTTCCCCCAAGAGACTATTTAATTTCTGTTGAACCTGCATGTGTTAGGATAGTATGTATAGAAGCATGAACATAAATGAAACAGGATGGCTTACGAAAAATATACTTATCCAAATTTTGACTTGTGTACTAGAAGTGGTAGGCTAAGAGAAGTTGAATATGTTTCTCTAAGTATGACATGATAATGAATCAACCTGATGGCACGACTTAAGCTGAAACTTGAACTGGGTAATCTAATAATCTGATAATGAAACTATGTGCCAAGTGTGTGTGACAATAGTTGATTGGTCAAATAGTTTTTGTGCAAAACAAGAACTTGCCCGGTTAGTCCTGCAAAGACAATTCATTCTAGAAACTAGGAGGTAATCATAGGCCCTTGTTCTGATAAGTCCACAAATTGCCTAAATGAAGGATCCAACCAAATGAAATAAATACTCCCTTTGATCCAAATGCTTCAAGCCTAAAAATTAGACCAATTCTTTCTAAACCCCGAACTCACCTTCCCATAAATCTACTATGTTGGCCCTGGTCGCTCCTTGGACTTGTGCACCTCGACTTAGGTCAAAAGCCTTAGTTGAGGGTGGCTAATGTAAAAGGTAACTTCAATCTTGGCCCTGACCCGATATTGGTATTGTGCACCTCGATCAATGAAAAATCCATAAGTTGAGGGTGGCTATGAAAGAGGAAACCAAAAGAAAAATGGGTATGAAAAGAGTTTGATGTTGAGAAAAAAAAGGTAAATGGATGTGACTTCTTGAAAACTAAAGAAAAAGCATAAAACGCAAGAAAGAAAAAAAAACAAAAAAAGTGAAAAATGGAGAGATCTACAAAACCTAAAGTCACATCCATGGGTGAAGAAAATCAAGGGAAAGAAGGTAGAACTATAGGAGGAAAAAAATAGGGCAGAAAGAGGTTGAAAGCCAATTGTAATGTCAAGAAGGGGAGAAAGTTTCTAAGAAGTACCTAAATGTACCACACCTGACCCTGAGCCTACGTTACAAGCCAAGAAAGTCCTATAGTGATCCTAGAGTCTATTCTGGGGCATCTAAGCAGTGAAAATAAGGGCAAGCTTATGGTACTGAGCACTAATTGTACTTGAAGTTGTTTCTGAGAGAGTGTGTTGAATGAATCCTTGTACTCAAAGTCATAAGTCATTGTGTGAAAGAAAAGGGAGTTCGTTTGAAGTAAGGGCACTAGTTGCATTTTTGAAAAGTTGGAACTTTGGTGATAGTAAAACAGTGTATGTTGTGTGTTGGTTGGTCGATCGTTGTCATGGTTTGATCCGCATGAATTAGCTTGTCGAGTCTACGAGAACAAATTTTGCACCCGGAAAGTGAGTGGCATAGAGAGCCATATGATCACTTAGGCTTGAAATGCTTGCTTCTATACAAGTGTCATTTAGAGTCTTAGTGCGTCGCTTGAGGACAAACAACAAATTTAACTTGAGGGTGTTGATATACCGTGAGTTTACGGTATTTTTAATATATTTCACTTACAAGTTGTGTGTGTCTAGGGTTTTATTTGTATTAGTTTTCATGTGTTTTTATCATATTTTGCAGGAAAGGTTTTCAGGCGCGAAATTAAAGAGACAGTTGACAGAATTACAGAAATAGGCATCTACGGACCGTAGATCCGTTGACGCTCCGTAGATGGTAGTCGTAGAATAGCAGCCAAGGCATGGAAGGCAAATCAGGGAAATCTGACAAAGTGTGTAAGCAGGACGCCCATTGACGGTCCGTTGATTGATCTATGGACCATACTGTTGATCCATAGATTGATACTGCGAGGGTTTCAGTACCTGATTTTTGAAGATTCAAACTGTGGAGCTACGGTAGGGGATTGATGGTCCGTAAGTCAGTCTTGTGGAATGAAGACGCGTCCCTGTAACAAACTTTCCTTATTTTGTTTCCCTTTTTATTTAGGATTTGTTTTCTATAAATAGGGCATGTAAACCTCGTTTTTGGGGGTTAGACATTGTTATTTTATTTTAGCTTTTGACTTATGGGATTAACTTGCAACTTTTACAATTCTTAAGTTCCGAAGTGCTTTTTGAAGATTTTGGTGTTGCAATTCAAGTTAAATTTCTGGGTTTATTATTCTTCTTACGTAAGTTCATAATTCTTTCATCTAAAACAATGACTTATGTTCATATGATTATGGATAACTAAATCGCACAACTAGGGTTGTGGGAACCATGAGCGATTAACAAAGTATGAATAGTAACTAAGCAATACTGGAATAGTGTCTTGCATGCATTGATAATTCTTTCGTTTAGAAGTCTTTCTAACGAGTGCACGCGCTATAACTCGCCTTGTTGCTACTAGCCGGACCAAGGAGGTAATCAACAAGAAAAGAATTATCAACATAGATTTAGTGTGATACTATCTAATAGGCTAGTGTTGATTGGTGCAAAGTAATAACTAAGCCAAACATCGATTATGATGTCTAATATGACGTAAAGGTAAGGGTTAGTAAGTTATACACACGTAGCCGGACCAAGGTGCGGGGTGAAATTCTCTAGATGCCGGACCAAGGATTTATAGATACCTAACTTATCACTTTGCATGTAGTACACTAGGAAAGGATTGCTATTACTAGGATTACTGCGTTATGATCTTGTGGGGAACACGTATACCCTAGTTATTTCTCTCATCTTGATAACAACCAAAAGTTAGTAATGATTACTGATTACTTATTAAATTCTTACTATTTGTTTCACAAAAACCACCCTTTGAATTACCTGTTTCTGGAAGTAATTTGACTAATTGAATATATTTGTTGGTTAAAGTAAAGTCTAAACCATTTTAATCGTGGGATCGACTCCAACCTACAAGTTGGGTTCTTTACTTGATAATGACCGCTTATGCTTCTTTAGGGAGGTGTAATTTGAGTGTATCATTAGTCTTGAGATTTGATCTAGTAAACTTGGCATAGAGTAGGTGAGGAATTGAGATGTTGCTGCAATGAATGTGAGTAGTAAATGTGAGAGACCCAAACCTTTAGATAAGGGCAGTGAAGTGTGGCTAAGTCACAAGAGTAACTATAGCATTAAGAGGTGTGCCGAGATGGTATGTAATTAGAAAAGGTTAAGAGAAACACCGTAGAAAGAGGTCTTAGTACCTGCTTATGGAGAGTTCTGTAGTCATAAGATAAACTTCTCCCGAGTGTTAAGAGTAAAAGAGGATGTAGTCCAGTTTAGAGATGACGGGATAGGTCCATAGCTTTCAAGTGTCAGCTTTAGACCTAAGGGGGAGATGATAAGATTGCAAATCAAGTCAAATGTTGATAATTTCTTCAGGAGCTGATTAGTAGGAGTCCATGGAGTTGTTAGAGTTTTAAGCTTGAATGTGGTGTTGTTAAATATTTGGCGGTTCTTGATATGAGCCCAATATGGTGGAAGAGAGTAATAATTTGGGATGAGATTTCCTATAGAGAGGTATATAATCTGAACTTAAGGATTTAGGTTAAGCTTGAACATAGTAAGAGCATACCATTAGACTCAGACCTTAGTAAGAGTAACCCCATTCTCTACCCAGTCCAGTTGTCATTCGAGGACGAAAGATCCCAAGGGAGAGATAATATAACACCCTATAAATTTTTTGAGCTAAGACTCGAACCGTTCTTCGTAGTGATTGAAATTTTTGCAAGGAATTTAAAATTTGTTGAGTATTGAGGTCACTAGATGTAGCACATTGAGTTCCAAAATGAATTAAATTGGAAATAGCAAAATCTGAAATTTTGCAAGTTAAGCTAAGAATGAGTTTTGGGTCGACTTCAGACGACTATAACTTCTAGATGAAGATGATTTAGGTGTGATACTAGATACCGTAGGAAATATATTTGAATTATTTTTCCAACGCCACCGAGTTTTCTCAATTTCGAGTTCGTATGAGGGAGATATGTTCATTTGAAGTTAGTTTGTCTAGATAAGGAAAGTCAAAACCGGATTTTAGAAGGGTATTTTGGTCTTTTCCCTACCCAATCAGATTTGATTCATTTTTAGTAATGTTTTAAACGTCTAATCCTATTAGGTTCAGTCTTATAATCCTAATACACGCCTTGGGTTTTAGTTTAGAATTCAAGAAGAGAAAAAAGAAGAAAAAAGAGGACAAAAGAGTAAGGATCGAAGCATTCGTTGAAATTCTTGAGTTGTTGCGGTTTGTCGCCATGTGTTTGATCCCTAAGAGGTATGTAAGCTTCCATAGAGCTGGGTTTGTTCACCCACACACTAAACTTATTATTTTCAACGAAGTTTCATTCTCAAAAAGTTGAAGGATTTAAGTTCTTGATAGGTGTTCTTGAAGTTCACTCTAAATCTTGTTTTGTTGGGGTTTTGATTATTTCTTGAGATGAAAGTGATTATTTTGAGTGGATTACTGTGTACTTAGATTGGGTAATTGAATCTAAAGAGAAATTGAGAAAATAAATCGATCAAAAATGATTTAGGATCAGAAAACGAGAGGCGAAATTCATCGAACTTGTCCTGGGGAGAGGCTGGCGCTGTGCACCCCATATGCGCCCAAGGGGCGTACATGTAGATCTCTAGTCGGTTCGTTTGAAATAGGTGAAGCAGTCTTGAGAGGGCCAGATTCGGTTCATGATGCTATGGAAAAAGTCCAGCTCATTAGAGATAGACTTAAGACTGCCCAGAGTCACCAGAAGTCCTAAGCAGATGTAAGGAGAAGGGACTTGGAATTTGAAATTAATGATTGGGTTTTCCTGAAAGTGTCACCTATGAAGGGGGTGATGATATTTGACAAGAAAGGGAGGCTCTATCCTAAATATGTAGTCCCCTACAGGATTTTCAAATGAATTGAAAAAGTGGTTTATGAGTTAGAGTTGCCAGTGGAACTAGCAGCAGCGCATCCAGTCTTTCACATTTCATTGTTGAAAAAGTGTGGATATGAAGGATAGTCTCACTTATGAGCATGTGTCAGTTGAGATTCTTGATCGTCAGGTTCATAAACGAGGAAGTTGAGTCAGTGAAGGTTTTATGGAGGAGTCAGTCCATAGAGGGAGCTGCTTGGGAAGCAGAAGCAGCCATGAAGACCAAGTATCCTCATATCTTTCCTTCCAATTTCATTCCAGCGTGAGCTAATAGTTCCTCTCCAGTCTTTCAGTTACTCATGCATAGATTAAGTCGTAGTATTATGTTACTTTAGCTATATTTGCATTTTTAGAATATTTTCATGTTCTTGGAACTTAGTTCAGTCAGATTTCAGTCTTCAGTACTTAGTGGTAGGGTTTTCAGCTCTTTCCCTCCATTTTTAGCTAAGTTTAGTCTTCATTCCACAACGAATGTTCCCAAGGGGGAGACAATGTAACACCCCATATCCTAGAAAATCAAAAATGCAGAATTTTTTTGAAGTTGCAGGTTCCACCATCGGGGTCACCCACGGACCATAGGGGGGCCCACGGACCATAGGTGGGGTCTGTGGATCGCCACCTGCAACCATTCTCCTGAAAACCTAGAAAATTGTTCTAAGGGTCGATCATCAGTCAGACCCATGGACCGTAGGTCAAACCATGAGTCGTGGCCCTCGTCCATGGATCGAGACCCCCATAGCCCAGTCTCCAAAGCCAAACGACAGTTGACCAGGACAGACCATCGGTCCATCCACGGCCCATCAGTCAATCCGTTGATTGGCCCCGACAACTTTTAAGTCAGGGGTCATTTGGTGTTTTCCCTATGTGTTGGACAACTAAACTACGTCGTTTTAGTCTGTTTTAGCTTAGCAACTTAATTAGAGCCTACCCTATTTTACTTATTCTCAAAAAAATTATCAAGTTGATCGAAAAGAGGGAGAAATAGTCGACCAATCCGTCTCCAAGAATGCAACAAGTTTTCTTCAGTTCCAACCTCAAAATTTAAAGATATCTCCGTGAATTTCCTCACCAAGTATGTGGGATTTCACTTGTGGATTCGTTTCATCCACTAGGTCCCTAGAATTCAGTCAGATTCTTGATTCTGTATATGATGTTTAGACTTAGGGATTCTAGACGTTCAAATTTTTGCTCTGATTTAACTGTTGGATTAATCCTAATCAGAATATGACATTTTCGTAACTATGCTGCTAAATCCTTCAATGCAATTCAGAACCCTAGTTGTGTAGATTCGCTTAGTTCATGAATTACACTTACTAGGTCAGTTTACACAAATTTACATGTTCCATTTCAGAATGTTTCATTATTAATTTATTAACGTTGCATTTTCAGTTAGCATTTAAGAATATCGAACTATACAATTTTTTTCAGTTATGTTGTATTTTATACATTATATTGGGAGTAGGATTAAGACCGAGTTGGACTAGGGTCAGTCACCCTCATAGTCCCAGAGTAATGTTCCCCCGTAGGTAATTCCCCTATGTGGGCATTATACTTTGTGATCACGCGAGTCATACCTCTATACCCTTGGCAACGTATATTGGGTCCTCTCGATGGGGCATATACATCAGACTCCACATTTAGCTCATATGGTTTTATGTCGGTTATTAGTAGTTCCCACAGACAGATTCTAGTGTATTGACCAGGTTTAGTATTCAGTTTCAGTATGTGATGACTTGGTCACTACATTCAGTTAGTTCATATTCATCATGTTTAGCATATTTATCATGTTCAAGATTATATCATTGCTTTATCGCTTTGTTCAGTTATATGTTTTATTCAGTTTTATTCTATCATGCATGCTCAGTACCTTTCAAGTACTGACGCATACTATGCGCTACATCTTCTCATTATGTAGGTTCACGTCCTAAGCATTCAGATCACGCATAGATTGGTTCCCGATCTTCAGCTCAGCAGTATCAGTGGTGAGTCCTCATTTAATTTGGACGATAGACATGATTCTTTATATTTCAATCTTTTATTTTAGTTTCAGTTTCACTAGAGTTAGCTGGGGGCATGTCCCGATATCTCTAGTCAGTTAGAGGCTTTATATCAGACGAAGCTAGATTTAGCTTTGGTGTTTAAGTTTTGTTTCAGTATCTTAAACTCTTCTCAGTTTATGTATTCAGATTTAGATTGGGTATTCTCCATTATTTCGGTTGATCTCATGTTTTAATCTTCCACACAATATTTCTTATTTCAGTTTATTTTAGTATGCTTATGATATGCTAGCAGAGTTAGCTTGGGGTCACTCATGATCCTTGGTCTTGCGTCCAGGTCCTAGGGGTAGGCTCGGGGCATAACAGTGACAACTAGTGTTTGTTACGATCCAAAATTTGAAAAGTCATGATAATATCTACACTAATGTTCTAATGGGTACATCAAATCTTTTCCAAAATAAAATCAAATAATCATGCGAAAATGAAAGAAGAAGTGAAAACAAGTCATAACTTAGATTTCATTGAGTATATAAATATTGAAAAACAAATGATGTAAGTATAATACAAGTCAATGCAATGATCATATGATTCTATCAATATATATTTATTTCTATTGATGGCATGCTAAATGCCAAGACACATGGAGACTCATGATGTTCATGTACCTATTAAAATCATTTTTCCTCGGATATCACATGATAAATGATACTTGGAAAAAATTATCTTCTACTTACCAATCACTAAAAAATGCCTAAAATCATTTTCCTTTAGCATATCAATTCAAAATCAAGTACCCAAAATCATTTTTCTTTGAGTTTCATTACTTTATGATTACATCATACCATATCCATGATTCATGGTAAATAAATATGAATGCATTATCACAATAATAAAGAATGTTAACATGCAACTTAATAAGCATATCTCTTTCAAAACGATTCCCATAGAAACTAACTCATTAAGGTACAATATAACACACAAATTCGAGTGATGCAACAATACAAAAAAAATTCAAGTCATATAATGTCTATCAACTAAATCCCAACCTATATTGCACACATAAAAGTCATTCTTTCTAACATCGTGTCAACCAATACACCCAATTCATAACATATATACTTGATTAAATAAATCACCCCTAAGAAAGATATAAGAGAGTACACCATAACTACCCCATAAGCCAAGCAAACATGACATAAACCCTTGCAGATATGCCTTTTTTGAATAGTCTAGATACTCTCAATCTAACAAGAATATAGTCTAAATAAGTATATGAGTCTATTGATAAACATATATTATATTGTCATTCCGAACGCAAAAAGTCAACACCAAGCCCGCAAGGTTAGAACAATAATTATATTTCAAAATTAGTTATTGATGACATAAGAGTCAATTATGAAATTTAATCAAAATCCCACCTCGAACCATACTCCAAATAATCAAAATATGATTCCACAATTTTAGGTTCAAAAATGTAATTTTTAACACCCAAATGTGCATTAAATAACGAAACAAACAATATACTAAAGAGAAAAATACCAAACTTAGAGTTAGATTTTGGCCTTGAGATAAAATGAGCAATTCCTCCTTGAAAATTACTAAATTTGAGCTACCAAACTTGAATAATCTTAAGATGAAGTATATGTTAGAAATGGACATTTATTTCGTCAAGGTCTTAATTTCTTTTTGCAAATGTAAATCACAACTGCGAATGTGATCAAGTGATCTAATCTAATCCATCACAATCGTGACAGAACAATCATAAATGTGATTCCTCATCCAGAACTAAATAACAAACTTAATCATCCGTGAATGCGACACAGACCTCGTGAATGCAGAGAATTCCTACAATTATTCTTCACGAAACTGATCTAGACCTTGCGAGCATGGACAAGAAAACCAATTACACCAAAAATTGGTGCACTAGTTGTGAGAAAATTTCTATTTCACCCGTTAAACTCATCCAGAAAACCAAATATGCGAATAAATCATAAAATATATTAAAAATCTATAGACAATAAAATCACCAATTTGAAGTTATCTAACAAATATTGTGTGAGGCCCCGAGCCTACACCCTCGATGCAACTGGCACTCGAGAACCATTTTTGGTCCCAAGAGAACCATTGGCTTGACTCAACTCTCAACGAAAGACTTACTTGATATAGATTAAACTCAAAAGTTAAACTTTACTGAACTGTCTCAAAAGTAAAGTCAGAATATTTTAGAAATAAAACATTCACTAGCCAAAGAGGCCACTCAAGTCTAGAACATAACAACTGAAATGAACGAGACTTATGAATTATTCCCTATATAACTATGAAGCCTTTACTAGCTACATGGACATCGGGACAAGACCCACGACATCCGTATAAAAAAACTAAATCATAACATAAATGAGGGATCCTCTGGAAACAAGGAGGCTCACCAAATAAATCTGGAACTCAGCTGGGTCAATGAAGCGCCGGTTGATGATCTTGGTTACCTATAACTCCATCATGAAAGATGCAGGCCAAATAGCGTCAGTACATAGAATGTACGAACATGCAAGGAGAAATATAAAATATGACATAAGCTTAAACTGGAACTTAAGAAACAACTTACCTCGTCTCAACTCAACTCAATTCAATATAAAAGAAATGACAATAATGTGATATAAAGAAATGCTTTTAAAATAGTAAATCACAACTCAATGTATTTAAGAATACAAGCTAACTTATTTTGTATGTAAAATTACAAAATAACTCTGTTTGGGAGATTCTTTAATCGACAACCATCAGTATGAGCTATATGATGATACAACGTTTGGCCCACACTTCCAGAACTGTCCTATACTTTTCCAGGGTATAGGACTACTCACTAAGTGGATCGACTAAGCTATGCTTAAAATCAATAAGGAATCATCTAAAAAGTATGACCCTTTCTACCCACGTTGACTACATGGTTTATGGGGGATATGAATTGTTTGAACTTTTCCCCATATCAGTGCTCAATACTACTCCCAAAATATACCTTAGCTCATTTGATTTTTTGTAAAAACATTTCCTCTTCCTAAACTTTGAGATTATTACCAAAAATATTTCTCTAAAAAGAGATAGTATTCAAAACTTCTCATGAACTCTTTCGGAAATTCATGTTTTCTCTCATCTTAAATGTAAAACATTTACTCTTGGGAATACTGAGTTCTGATATATCATTTTGAAAAAAAGAACTCCAATTTACTCATGATCAAACTCAAGTACTCAAGTCTTAAAAAAGTTTTAAAACGATTGTGAAAGACTTCTCAAAATGACTCGGAAGGACTCTCAAGACTTAACTTTGAACACAACCTTGAATTTGGATTATGAATTCAAGGTTATGATTCATGATATGAATGATCTCTCGATGTTTAGATGTAATATAGTTTTTTGATATTCAGTAGAAAACATAGGTACGATTCGAGGGAACTCACACAGAAAGAAGGACGAAAAAGTAGCGGACCTGGCGAACCTGGCACACTAAGTTTCATGGGGTGCTAACCTCTGAACTACTGAAAGTGGGTTAGGGTGCACTGAGTGGCACGGTGCCCCAGCAGGCTCGGCATGGCAGCTCTTGCCCTAAAATACCGGACAAATTTTCTTTGTCATTTTTTTGACCCCAATTCACCTAGGATGGAATGGTTTCTTTCCAACTCACTTAGATTCAAATACCCCACATAAGTACACGATATTCTACTCAAAACAACCCTCGAATTACTAATACTAATCTCAAGAATTCATCAAAACCCCAACAATTAAGAAAAACAATGAAATTTCAAGAAAACTCATCAAGAAATCAAATCCTTCAACCTAAACAACGAAATTACATTGAAAATAGCATGGTTGGTGTGTGGGTGAACGAACGCAACACTATGGGAACTCACATACCTATTAGGAATTGAACCCTTGGCGAAACAATCCTCAATTCGCAGGAAAGCTTGATGAACGCCTTGAAACTTCCCTCTTTTCTCCTTTTTTCTCTTCTTGAACTCTCTTCTAAAAGCCTAATCATAATTAGGATTGCAAAAACTAAACCGAATCAGTTCAGACCCCTAAAACCTTACTAAATACTCTTAAATCTGAAGGGGTAAGGAAAATACTAAAATACCCCTTATAATTTTTGATAACTTTCCTTAATTGGATAGGCAGATTTCAAATGGGCATATCTCTCTCATTCGAACTCAAAAATTACCAAACTCGGTGGCGTCGAAAAGAGGATTCCAACACCTTTCATTTGATATCTTTGGGGCCACCTAACTCATTCTATATTAAAAGTTATGATCATTCGAAGTTGATCAAAACTTCATAACATAGCATAAATTTGCAAAATTTGAATTTAGCTATTTCGAATTTAGCGCTTTCTAAATTTAGCTCTTTCTAAGGCGGGATGATACAATATCTCCCCCTTGGAAACATTTTTCCTCGATCGAGATCACTCTAAAGTAGAACTAAGGGTGGCAACATCTAACACCCATCTCAAATACCCAACAAGTATTTTAACACAATCATAGCATATAAATTTAAAAGTGTGCTTTTCAAATATTATTATCTTGTTCTAAAATTTCTTTGGACTCAAAGAGATGTGGGTATCTCCTCTTCATATCCTCCCCAGCCTCCCAAGTAGCTTCCTCAACAAACTGATTCCTTCATAAGACCTTGACTGATGCTACCTCTTAGGTTCTCAACTTGCGAACCTGACGATCTATAATTTGAACGGGTACCTTCTCATCAGATAGGTATAATAAGTGAAGGATCGCCCATACACTTCTTCAACATTGAAATGTGAAACACCTGATGGACTATTGCGAACTCTTGTGGTAGCTCTAACTGATAAGCTACATTGCCAATTATTTTGGATATCCTATAAGGACCAATATATCGGGGACTAAGTTTCCCCTTCTTCCCAAATCTCATAAAACCCTTCATGGGTGAAACCTACAAATAAACCCAATCATCCACCTCAAATTCTAAGTCTCTTCTCCTAACATCAGTATAGGATTTTTGACGACTCTGCGCTATTTTCAATATTCCTTGAATGATCTTAAATTTCTCCATAGCTTGATGAACTAAGTCTTGTCCTATCAAACCAACTTCACCAACCCAAAACAATGCAATAGGATATTTATTAGGTTTTAGCAAGGTGTGAATGGGAAATAAGAAGAGAAAATGGAAAATGTGGGGGAACCAATTTTGGAGGGAAAATGAAAAGTCATTGCAAATTGCAAATCAAAAATCAAAAGTCATTTCTCTCATATTGGTAGAACAAATAAAAATTGTTGTCCTTATATTAGGAAACAATTCCTTTCGCTTAAAGGGCTAAGAAGAAGCTTCCCCCTCGCGCCATCGTCGTCGTTGCTCGCTCGAATTTGCCTTTTTATTTGGAGTTGGAGTTGGAGTTTGGAAAATGATGTGATTGATTGATAATAATTTTGAACAAAATTTATTTAATCAATCTCATTAATTGATTTTCTTTCTCTTATAAATTAATTCAGGATGTTAGTTAATTAACAAAATTAATTTCGTGTAACGGGATTTATTTGAAATTCGCATGTTTCGAAAAGATGTTATTTTTCCCAAAAGACACAACATTCTGAACGACATATCTGAATAGAAGCATTCACACCATTGTCGAACAGACGCATTCCTTGCTGCAAGTGGCTATAAATAGAGACTCTTTTTCCATTTTTTAACACTGAAAAGTTTTCCTCTGTGCATACATTTTCTTACAAATATGAAATTATCGATTGACTAAGTTTGTGTGTGCTCTCGTTGTTGTTCTTGCGTTCGCTGAAATTAGTGAAGTTTGAGGTACTGCTACTTCTCTAATAGTTAATCCATTTTATCTTGGGAGGAATTAATTTGTAACCTCGGGTACGCGAGAGGATTAAATTTATTAAGAAAATACAGTGGGTTCTGTGGACTCGAATTATTATTTATGTATGTTTCATCTATTTTCTATTTCTGTTTTGCTAACTTTAATATAGGAGATAACAAGCTTAAGAAATTTAATTGTTTCTGTATTTGAAGTTTATGGAGACTAAAACCTTTATGGTTTTCTACTCTGTTAGAATTTTTAAAATCCATTCGATTAACGGTTAAAAGAAGATAAAAACTTTATCGTTAACTCAGAAATAGGCTCTGTAAGGATTTATTCTTTACTGTTAGTATTTCACATCCTAAAATTGTCCGTCATTTGTGACAGAAAAATGACAAATTCAAGTCAAGTAAATTTTGGAATAGTGAGTGCTGCAACAACATCGGTTGCACATAATCGTTCAATTACTGTCGTTGCACCGACTGAGAAACCTGCAATGTTTTTTGGAGTCAACTTCAAGAGTTGGCAGCAGAAGATGTTCTTCTATCTGACTATGCTGAGTCTACAGAGGTTCATTAATGAGAACGTTCCTGTTATGTCAGATGAAACTCCACCGAAGAATGATTCTTGGTGACAGAAGCATAAACACATTCAGTTTTTTTGTGTAAAAACTATATTCTGAGTGGCGTGCAAGATGATTTGTACAATGTGTACAATAGTGTCAAGATCTCAAAAGAACTCTGGGATGCTTTAGAAAAGAAGTACAAAATAGAGGATGCCGAAATGAACAAGTTCACTATGGCAAAGTTTTTACACTATAAGGTGATAGACAGTAAGACCGTCATCACCCAAGTTCAAGAACTGTAGGTCATAAACCATGATCTCCTTGCTGAAGGTATAGACTTATTTAATGCCTATGTTGAACATATTAAGTCTATTCTTAATACTCACATAATCTTTAATGTAGGATTGATTGTGAATGATACTTTTCAAGTGGTGGCCATTATTGAGAAGTTACCACCATTGTGGAAGGACTTCAAATACTACTTGAAACATAAACGCAAAGAGATGACTGTTGAAGATATCATGGTAAGTCTGAGAATCAAAGAGGATAACAAACGTGGTCATAGGGCTACTGAATGTCGGGGTCCCAAGAAGGACTAAAAGAAGGATCAACCAAATTTGGCTGAATCCAAAGAAGAGATGGACGATCTCTATGCAATGCGTTCGTAATGCAACTTGGTTAGAAATCCAAGAGAATGGTGGATAGATTCTGGTGCCTCATGCCATGTTTGGGCCAACAAAGAATTATTTTCATCATATACTCCAGCACCAGAAGACGAGAAGTTATTTATGGTGAACTCCGTTGTAGCAAAGGTTGAAGAAACTGGCAAAGGTCCACTTGAAGATGACATCAGGCAAGGTGGTGACTTTGAATAGTGTCTTGTATGTTGCAGAATTGTGACAGAACTTAGTTTCTATACCAGTTTTTACCAAGAATGGATTCAAATATGTATTTGTTTTTTTATAAAGTTGTAGTAAGTAAGAATGAGATGTATGTAGGAAAAGGTTACCTCACTGAGGGCCTTTTCAAACTCAATGTAAATGCAGTTGATATGAATAAAGATTCTACTTCTTCTTACTTGCTTGAGTCTAAATGGTTATGGGATGAACGTTTGGGACACATTAATAACAAAACATTGCAAAAACTTATTAACTTAAATGTTTTGCCTAAATTTGAGTGCAATAACTCAAAATGTCAAGTTTGCGTTGAATCTAAGTATGCTAAGCATCCTTACAAGTCTGTTGAAAGGAATTCATATCCCTTGGAACTGATTTACACTGACATTTGTGACATGAAGTCAGCACCAACACGTGGTGAGAAAAAGTATTTCATAACTTTTTTTGACGATTGCATTAGATATTGGTATGTCTATTTGCCAAATCGTAAGGATAAAACAATATATGCATTTAGGGAATATAAAACTGAAGTTGAAAATCAGTTGGATAAACAAATTAAAATAACCAGAAGTGATAGAGGTGGAGAATATGAATCTCCATTTGCAAAAATATGTTTGGAAAATGGAATTATCCATCAAACTACTGCTCCTTACTCTCCTTGATCTAGTGGAATTGCAGAAAGGAAAAACCAAACTTTAAAGGAAATGATGAATGCCTTACTTATAAGTTCAGGTTCACCACAAAATTTGTGGGGAGAAGCTATCCTTACAACAAGTCGAATACTCAATAGAGTGCCTCATAGCAAGACATATGTTATTCCATATGAGAAATGGAAAGGTAGAAAACCCAACTTGAAATATTTGAAAGTGTGGGGGTGTCTAGCCAAAGTCCAGGTTCCTACACCTAAGAGGGTGAAAATAAGACCTAAGACTGTGGATTGTGTATTCATTGGATATGTCAGAAATAGTAAGGCATGTCGATTTTTGGTTCCTAAGTCTGAACATCCGGATATTCATGACAATACGGTAATGGAATCAGATATTGTTGAATTATTTGAACATATCTATCAATATAAAAGTAGACTTGATTCATGTAGTGGGGGGTCTAAACGACCTCGAGAAGAACCAAAAGAGAATGAACCTAATGAAGAGAGTCCAAGGCGCGGTAAACATCAAAGGATAACTACTTCATTTGGATTTGATTTTGTAACATTCCTTCTTGAAAGTGAGCCTCAAACATTCAAGGAAGCTATGTTGTCTAACGACTCAACCTTTTTGAAGGAGGCTGTCAATAGTGTGATTGAATCAATTTTAAGCAATCATACCTAGGAGTTGGTTGATATTCCTCCAGGGAATAAACCCTTGGGTTTGAAATGGATCTTCTAAAGGAAGATGAAAGATGATGGAACTATTGACATATATATAACGCAAGACTTGTTTTCAAAGGCTTTACACAGAAAGAAGGTCTTGATTATTTTGACACATACTCGCCAGGGACTAGGATTACATCAATTTGGATGTTAATTGCCCTAGCTGCAGTATACGATCTTGAAATCCATCAAATGGTTATGAAAACCACCTTCTTAAATGGAGAGCTAGAGGAAGAGATTTACATGGAACAACCTGAGGGCTTCGTAGTTCCCTATAAAGAAAAGAAAGTATTCAAACTTGTTAAGTCACTTTATGGACTAAAACAAGCATCGAAAGAATGACATGCAAAGTTTGATCAAACCATGTTGTCAAATGGATTTAAGATCAATTAATGTGATAAGTGTGTCTACATTAAAGACACTCTGAATCAGGAGGTCATTGTATGCTTATATATGGATGACATGCTGATAATGAGCTCGGACATTGCTAATGTAAAAGTTACTAAGTATATTCTCACTAGTAAGTTTTATATAACAGATCTAGGAGTAGCCGATTTGATATTGCGAATTAAGATTCACAAAACTCCTAATGGTCTGGCATTGTCTCAAACTCATTATATTCAAAAGTAACTTGAAAAGTACAAGCATTTGAATTTCAAAAGGGCAAAAAACCTAATTGATGTGAACCTTAATCTCACTAAGAATAAAGGTAAAAGTCAGCCTAAATTGGATTATGCCAGAGTATTGGAAAGTTTGACGTATGTCATGAATTGTACACGACCAGACATAACCTGCGCTATAAGTAAACTGAGTTGATACGCAAGTAATCGTAATCAAAATCATTGGATGGCAATGAAGAGAGTTTTGGTGTACTTAGATGACACTCAAAACTATGCTTTGCATTACAACAAATATCCAGTAGTTCTTGAAGGATATAGTAATGTAAATTGGATTACTGGGTCAACTGAAATGAAATCCACGAGTGAATATGTTTTCACTATTGGTGGAGGAGCAATATCTTGTAAATCATCCAAACAAACATGTATAGCTCACTCTACAGTGGATTCTAAATTCATCGCCTTAGACAAGGCAGGTGAAGAAGATGAATGGCTCCGGAATTTCTTAGAAGATATTCCATTTTGGTACAAACCAATTGCCTATATATAAATATATTGTGATAGTCAAGCTGCACTAAGAAGGGATGGAAGTGATATGTATAATGGGAAGTCTAGTCACATACGACGAAAACATAACTTTGTTAGACAACTACTCTTTAGTTGAATTATCAGAATTTACTATGTAAAGCCAAAGGATAATGTGTCGGATCAATTTGAAAAAGGCCTAACTAGAGAGGGAGTTGAGAGATCATCGACGGGAATGGGACTACGGCCGAGAACAAGTCATCGTGGCGGTAACTCTACCTAGAAGACTGGGGATCCCAAGATCTAGGTTCAAGGAGATCAAACAAAGTCATAGATGACGGCTCAACATTGTCAAAATTTATTTTATGGTCCATTATCATGATGAGACAATGTTCATTAACCAGGATAAAGGCATAAGGACTTTTTAATGGTTTCTAAGTTTTATATAGGGTATATCAAATAGTTTATCTATGGGATAACACAATTAGAAACCACCTATGTAAGTGTGAAGTGTAAGCTGCTTTAAAGAGAATCCGGTAAGGCCAGTTCTCTAAGCACTTATTAACCAAGACGTGTTCATGGCTGAAATGAACAAAATAATGAGAATAAAACATAGTTCAAGGGTTCATTGTGTGACTTATGTTGTCTAGGTATACACCAAAGCTCGACGGTTCAAAGATATCAAATCTACCGATTGACCGAGTATATTCGATATATGTTCACTACGGAATGTTTAAAGGGAAACCTACTTATCTAGATGCGATTAACCCTTACTTACGAGAAACACAAGTTTTTTCATGCATATGTTTTATCAATAGCCATTCCCCATTCATGTGTGGGATTGTTGGGTTTTAGCAAGGCGTGAATGGGAAATAAGAAGAGAAAATGGAAAATGTGGGGGAACCAATTTTGGAGGGAAAATGAAAAGTCATTTCTCCCATATTAGTAGAACAAAGGAAAATTGTTGTCCTTATATTACGAAACATTTCCTTTAGTATTTAAAGGGTTAATAAGAAGGTGCCCCCTCGCGCCGTTGTCGTCGTCGCTCGCTCGGCTTCGACTTTGGATTTGGATTTGGCGTTAAAGTTGGTGTTGGAGTTTTCAAATGATGTGATCGATTGAAAATAATTTTGGACAAAATTTATTTAATCAATCTCATTAGTTGATCTCCTTTCTCTTATAAATTAATTTAGGATGTTAGTTAATTAACATAATTAATTTCTCGTAACGAGATTTATTTGAAATTCGCGTGTAATGGTAACGTCGTTCTGAAGGGACCTGTTACTTCCAAAATGACGTTATTTTTCTCAAAAGACACAATATTCTGGAATGACAAGTCTGAACAGAAGTATTCACACCATTGTCGAACAGACACGTATCTTGCTGCAAGTGGCTATAAATAGAGACTTTTCCATTTTTCAACACTGAAGATTTTTCCTCTCTGCATACATTTTCTTACAAAAATAAAATTGTCGATAGGCTAAGTGTGTGTGTGCTCTCATTGCTGTTCTTGCGTTCGCTAGAATTAGTGAAGTTTAAGGTGCAACTACTTCTTTAATAGTTAATCTGTTCTATCATGGGAGGAATTAATTTGTAACCTCGGGTACTAGAAGGGATTAAATTTCTTAAGGAAACACAGTGGGTTATGTGGACTCGATTATTATTTTTGTCTGTTTCATCTATTTCTTGTTTATGTTTCGCTAACGTTAATACAGGAGATAACAATATCTACATATTCTCCCGTAAATAGCTTCATAAGGAACCATATGGATGCTAGAGTGATAACGGTGGTTGTAAGAAAACTCAATGAGAGGTAATTGATCATCCAAATTACCCTTGAAGTCGATCACACAAGCCCTCAACATATCCTCTAAAGTTTGAATCATTCGCTCTGCTTGACCATCAGTCTGGAGATGGAAAGCAGTACATAAATTCACCTTCAAACCCAAACCTTTCTGGAAAGATATAAAAAATTGTTCAGTAAATTGTGCACCTCTATTAAAAATTATGGATACAGGAACTCCATGAAGTATAACCTCCTCTTGAGCATATAACTTGGCATAATCCTCTACTGAATGGATAGTCTTTACTAGTAAGAACTGGGTTGATTTAGTCATTCGATCTACAATCACCTAAATAGAATCGTGCTGCCTGCGAGACCGTGGTAACCCAGTAATGAAATCCCTATTGATCATTTCCCACTTCCATTCTGAAATCTCTATATTCTGAGCCATACCAGCGTGCCTTTGGTGTTCTACTTTAACTTGTTAACAATTTGGGAATTTAGCGACGAACTCTGCAATACACTTCTTTATGCTACTCGACAAATAGACTTCTCTCAAGTCACGATACATCTTTGTGGAACCCGGATGGATAGAATATCTAGAGCTATGAGTTTCCTCCATGATCCTCTCTTGGAGATCATCCACCCTTGGTACACAAAATCTTACTTGATACCTCAATACACCATCTCCCATTGTTCAAAAGCCTTCACTTTCTGCTTAAGAACATTTGCCTTAAATTCAAGCAAAACAGGGTCTTGGTCTTCGTTCTCTTTCACTTCTGACACTAATGAAGATTCAACCCCATTTATCACCACTACTCCACCTTAATTAAAATCCAACAAACAGACTCCCAAGCGTGCAATTCTTTGCACATCCTTGGCTAATTCCTTATTTTCTTCCTCAACAAAGGAAGTACTACCCATAGATAATCTGCTCAAGAAATCAGCAAAAACATTAGCATTACTAGGGTGATAGAGAATACTCATGTCCTAATCCTTGAGTAACTACAACCACCTCCTGAGGTTAAGCTCTTTCTGATTGAATAAATACTAAAGACTCTTGTGATCGGTGAACACATCTACATGCACACCCTAAAGATAGTGACGCCATATTTTTAAAGAAAACACTACAACAGCCAACTCTAGATCATGGGTTTGGTAATTCCTCTAGTGAATCTTAAGTTTTGTTGAGGCAGCTATAACATTGCAATTCTATATCAATACACAACCCAATCCAACTCTGGGCGCATCACAATACATCACAAAGCCTTGTGTACCCTCCAATAAGGTCAACACTGGGGCAGTAGTCGACCTAGTTTTCAATTCCTGAAAGCTTTTCTCAAAAGCTTCAGACCATTGAAACTTAGCTGTTTTCTGAGTCAACATGGTCAGCGGGGATGAAATAGATGAGAACCCCTCGACAAGCCTCCTATAATAACTAGCCAACCTCATGAAACTCCTAATATCAGTTGGAGATCTGGCCTAGGCCAGTTCTGCATTGCATTAATTTTCTGAGCGTCAACTCGAATCCCATTACCGCAAACAATGTGGCGTAAGAACTTCACCTACTCAAGTCAAAACTCACACTTAGAAATAAAACATTCACTAGCCAAAGAGGTAACACAAGTCAAAACATAACAACTGAAACGAACAGGACTCATGAACTATTGTCTATCAATCTATGAAACCTCTACTAATTGAGATGGACATCGGGACAAGACCCACGACATCCTACTAACAAAACTGAAATGATAACATAAATGAGGGATCCTCCAGAAGTAAGGAGGCACACAAAAAAACTCTAGAACTCGACTGGATCAACGAACTGTTGGTTGATGATCCTGGTTCCCTATATTTTCAACATGAAGGATGAAGGCCAAATGTCGTCAGTACATGGAATGTACGAGCATGCAAGGGGAAATCTAAAACATGACATAAGCTTGAACTGGAACTGAAGAAACAACTTACCTCATCTCCACTCAACTCAACCTCAACTTAATTAAATACAAAAGCACTAGCAATAATGTGATATAAAGAAAATCTTTTAAAATAGTAAATCAGAACTCAATGTATTTACGCTCTCTAAGCCTAGTCATCAAAATCCTATTTCCTGATTTTGAAGTGCCGGAATGGCCAATTTGGCCGGTGGACAACCTCTTTTGGAGGTTGTTCCGCCAGTTCATGGTCTGTCAAACAAACTGCTGACTGGTGAGATGTCATATGCAGCCACTTTACAACCTACGATGACAACTCGCGCTCCTATACCAATTAAACCCTTATCTCTTCTACATGGGGAACCAAGGGTTATTTGGGAGGAAGAAGAGGTATCTCAGATGATTGTTAATGAAGATTTGGAATATGCAGTTGTTGGGAAATTTTCCTATGGATGGCCAGACATACAGGAATTAAGGAAAATTATTCTGAAACAGAGTGAATTAAAAGAAGACGTCAATATTGGTCTATTGTGTAATCGATACGTACTCATAAGGGCCTCAAGGATGGAGGATTATGTGAATCTGCTCTCTAAACCTATTTTCTACA
>JAJONQ010001222.1:0-62759 GCA_036250385.1 Solanum microdontum
AAGTATAAAATTTGGAAGAATTGTTAGAAAAGAAACTGAAGTAAAAAAAGTAAGAAAGAGAAAAAGAAAACGTTAAAAGGTAAAGAGAGAAAGATGTTTGGCCATTTGAAATGGATCCACTTGGCAAAATATAAATGGGCCTTATACAATTTTTATCTGTCACATCATATTTGTGCCTCATGGATATTTCAAAAGTTGTGGTTTTAAAAGTATTAAAAGTGGTTTTACTTTTGAGGGTAATTTAGGTACACGAAATAATTGAATTTACCCAAACACCCTTAACTTTTCACCGAAATTACGAAAATACTTTGACTTTTGTTGCTCGTGTCATTTCGTGTCAAAAATCTGTCTTGCCAATTATATTTTCCGAATTTTCAAATGGTCAGTCACATTTTTCCATGAAACTACTATTCCCTCATGCAACTCTTGGGAGTCTCACGTTAGAGATAAAACGTCTTCATATAAATTTAAATTTGAGACCTTTGATTAAAGATGAAAGAATATTTACTATTTTACTACAAGTCTTGTTGGTATGTTTCAACTTATTTGATATAATCTAACTTGAGATAAATTCTTTTTTAAGAAAAAACATTTCACTAAGAATAAATACATATTTTAAAGTTAATTTATTGCTAAATATAAAAATATATTATTTACTTTAAATTAACTAAAGTAAATTATATAAATTAAAATATAAAGAATATAACTTTGGCCCAAATTGAAGATTGGTCCAAACACCCCTTTTTACTATTATCAAATATCCAGTTTGAAGGATGGGTGATCAAGTACTATATTATTATCTTTCTAGTAGGAGGTAGATATTGGTAAAGTGCATTAAAAGGAATAATGAATGTGTTAATTTATAAATTATTAGTATTTTTTTTTTCAATTTATGTATAAATATTAACTAATATATGTATTAGTTATACACACTATTTGGTGTTAAGGTATATACAACTATTATTGAAATCTATGGAGTTAGATTTAAAAATAGAGTTGTGTTTAGTCATATTTATGAATATTTTTTTTGAAATAATGTTCACGATTAAATTGACATAAATATAACATTTAAAGAAAAACATGAGTTGAAAACAGGTGATAGGTTGTTATTCAATTTGAACTGCAACTTCAAGTTGGATTTGAATTTTCATGGCTAAGTACTAATTTTTAAATTAAGTAAAAAAATTATTCTGAAAAAGTGAATAATTTTTGTCATCAAACAAGTTCTGATTCAATTGTTCAAAATTTTAAAGTTAAAAGTAATATTTTTCTGTTGACTAAACTTTTTAATCATTATATTAATATTTTTACTGATATTATTATGATATGCCCTGTCAAATTAACATATTTAAAGCTATAAAATGGTTGAACTACTGAACTACATATATGATGGCTTACGAAATTATATGTTGGTGCTTAATTTTATTTTAATAATTGAAAATTAGCAGAATTGCTTAAAATTTTGTTGTATTGAAAAAACTTTACCTTGTTCACTAGGTAAGACAACTTTAATATGATTTTTATTTACCTATTAATATAGCGGAACTATCGCATATAGCCACTCAAAATAAAATAATTGTGCTACAATGAACTTACCGTTTTGCTCCTCCCGATCTTGACCCCGAGCCTTTTATGATTGAGTTTTGAAAGTTGGTTTCGAACTTTGAGTTTAAAGTTGAGAATTTCATAAGTTTTGAGGTTCAAAGACTAAACTTGTTAAAAAGTGGTTTTCGATTTCTTTTGGAGTTTCGAGTGTTGAAATAAAATTCAATTAGTCTCTAATGTGGAATCTGGTCTATTAGAGTTTTCGGTTTCAGATTTAGAGTCTTTTTGAGGATTTGAGATCCTATGTTGGTAATTGTTGAGATAACAACTTTGGGTTGACTTTGGTCAACATTCGGGGTTCGGATGCTCAGATTGAAATTCCGAGAGTTCTATTGGATTCGGGGGATGATTTTAGTTCTAGGTGAGGTCTTGGTTGTTTTTTGAGAGGTAGCTTGATTTGGCCTTTTTAGGCGTTATGTTAGTTTCTTATGGTTTTCATGGATGTGGGATCAAGGAGACCCAGAGTCATGTTTCGACAGTTCTATTGAGTCTGAAACATCGAGTATAATCGATTTGCATATATGATTTGTATGTACAGGATTCCGAACGAATCTCAAGGGTCCTTTCGATGATTTTTGTGTTGGTTGATGTTTCCAGTGCTGCAGTCCTCACTCTTGCGGAGGGCCTTCGCTTTTGCTATCTTCACTTTAGCAAAGGCCTGCTCGCAAAAGCTAGACAGTCCTTTTGGGCGGGGTTCGCTTAAGCGGACCAAAGCTCGCTTTAGTGGAGCTTGGTTTGCAAAAGTGAGACCCCCAATTTTCACGGGGTTCGCTTAAGCGACATCAGACAGGGGTTTTGATCTGAAATTTTGGGGTTTAAGTCCCATCTTCATTTTTGAGCTTGGCAAAACCTTTGGATGCGATTTTGAAAGGAGTTCTTGCGCTAAATCATTTGGGTAAGCTTTTGTGACCCTAAAACTTCATTTTCCTTTAATTATTTATGGATTTTAACATCAAAATGAGGGATTTTGATTGACAAATGGCAATGTTTTTCAAGAACTCAAGTTCTAAACTTAAATGGAGACCATGAACTGATTTTAAGTCCTTTTTCGAAATGGTTTTTACCAATGTGTTCCTAAGGCCTTGAGTAACATTTTCAAGTGGTGATTTTTCAGATTCAAACCTTATTTTCGGAAATGAGTTTTGAGTTGACTGAGCCATTTTTCAAAATAACTTATGTGTGCATTATTGTTTTCGAAAATTTATTATGAATACTTGATTGTTATAGTTTGTGTGACTTTGGACATTGATCGGAATGGGAAGACTTAACTTTTGGAGTGACTAGCTAGTTGAATTAAGACAAGTGATCTCCTATACCTTGTAATCTAGTAGAATTCGTATTTTGCCTTCATTGTGTATGTGTTGGGAGTAATGAGAATGAGTTGAAGGATTCATTGTTCCACTTGATAAATTGTAATGAATAAAAAAGGGGTTTAAATGAAATGACTATGTGTTGATCATAATGCTTGTGAATTGCTTTGTGGTGACCCCTAATTGATTGATTGATGAAATGCTTGATAGCATGGGTGTCACACTTGAATTAATTGAATTGTTGTCTCTTCATTATGGTGTGAACTTGCTTATGTGCATTGATTGTTGTACATGGTGATGAGACATATGAGGGTAAAACCAATGGAAAATGGTTCCGGCTAGTGATACAAAATCAATGAAAAATTGTTCCGGCTAGTGATACAAAGCCGATGGGAAATGGTTCCGGCTAGTGATATGATATAAAATTGATGGGAAATGATTCTGGCTAGTGATACAAAACGGATGGAAAATGATTCCGGCTAGTGATATGATATAAAGCCGATGGAAAATGGTTTTGGCTAGTTACATGATATGAAGCCGATGGGAAATGATTCCACCTAGTAATGTGATATATGATTATTGTGATTTGATACATTTTGATGCTTATAATGACATATTTGTTAACTGTGATTGATGCGCGTGTTACTTGTGATTGATCTACTTGACATTGAGATTGACTTACTTGATACGTGTTGGTTGTTGAATTGTGATTATTGAGCCTTATAAGCCGTGTATTGTAGAACTGTTAGATTAAGCTAATTTCTATGCAAGTTGTAGTTTGAGGAGTGATAAGTGCTTATGCTTCTTGATGTTTCGATGATCTCCTCACAAATGCAAGGACCTGGTCCTCTACAGAGTATGAATACTCGTCCAGTGGTCAAAGTGCTGTACAGCTGGAAAGCTGTCTGCGTCAAGAAGTTGGTGAAGCTGCAGAGTACTTCACCAATCAGAAGCGATGAGGTTGCTTGTACGTTTGGTAATAACTTTTCATGGTATATATCAAACAACAAACAACAATATTATTCATTCATTCAAAGAGAGAAATATTTCAAGCTTCAAGAACAACAAGGGATTTGATCGATTACTTCAAGAGCTTCTTGTACCAGCTGTTACTTTGTTTGCTTGTAATAGTGCTTACATTGTAGGATTCGTTTCACTTGTGAAAGAAACATTTCAAATTTGTGTGAATCATTGTAAGAACTAGGTTAAGGGTAACTTAGGGTCTTACTCTAAAGTCTATATTAATCGGTCAGGATTAGTATAGTGAGCGGTGTTGTATCCGCTTAGCAAAGTCTAAGTTATCTAGGGGTGATAGCTTAGTGGGCACTGTTGTATCTGCTCTTACTCATCTAAGTAATATGAGGTATTGCTTAGAGTTGGGATTAGTAGGCTAATCTCGGTTAGTAGGCTAATCTTGCTTTTACTTTTGCTTGAGAAGATTAGTGAAAGAAGTTTGAAAAGTCCTGGTAGGCCAGGTCGTGGTTTTACACCCTTGAGCAAGAAGGTTTCCACGTAAAGTTATTGTGCAATCTTTACTTTCAGCACTTTGTTTATTTTCTGTTATTGTAACTGTGCTGAGGACCTGGTCCCATCTAGACTAGTGGACGCATACATTTTAACAAGTGGTATCAGAGCGGTACTTTTCGATTTGGTTAACACCAAGAAAAGAAAAGATCCAGAAGGAATGTCTGCTCCACCTAATATGGAAGAAGGTCAGTCTTCTACTAGGCCACCACATTTTAATGGTCAATACTATGGCTGGTGGAAGAATCGAATGCATGAGTACATCAACGCTGAGGACGCTGAGCTGTGGGACATCATTCTTAATGGACCATATATTCCTACAAACGAGGTGAAGGATAGAGAGCTCACCACTACAGGTTTCAAAACTAGAAAGGAGTACAATGAGATGGATAGGAAAAATATAGAGAAGAGCTATAAAGCAAGGAAGATTCTAGTGTGTGGGATTGGATCTTATGAGTACAACAAAATTTCTGCCTGTGAATCAGCCAAAGAGATATGGGACTATCTCCAAACAGCCCATGAGGGAACACAACGAGTAAAAGAGTCTAAGATCGATATGCTTACGACTCAATACGAGAATTTTTATATGGAGGAAGGTGAAACTATCTTTGAAATGAACTCACGATTCACTTCCACCACCAACGAACTAAGGTCCTTAGGTGAGCCCATTCCCTTAAGCAAACAAGTTCGCAAGATTCTCAAGGTTCTTCCCAAGTCATGGGAAATCAAAGTTGATGCTATAACAGAGGCAAAAGATCTGAAGACACTTTCCATAGATGAGCTGATTGGAAATCTCCAGACCTACGAGCTGAACAAAAAACAGGGGACAAGCATGAAGGAGGGAAACAATGAGAAATTTGTTGCTCTGAAAAACTCACAAAATGATGCGATTGAGGAGGAGGATGAAATGGCCTATGTCACTAAAAGGTTTCAGAAAATCATCAAGAAATATGACGTCTTTCAAAAGAAGGCTTCGACCAGCAGAGCAGCAAATGCAAATGACCTTTGTCATAAATATGGCAAACCTGGTCATTTTATGAGGGACTGTCCTAGCCAGAAGTAGGAAACTCAGGACTTCAAACCTCGCAAGAGAGACCTGGTCCCAGATAGTGCTCGAATGAAGGCCCATGTTGATCAGTTGGTGAGAAAATCCTTTGTTGTGTGGGGAGATGATTCAAGTGAGTCAGAAGAAGATGCAGAAAGTTATGAAGATGTTTCAATGATGGCTATTGAAAATGATGAAAATGTATTCAACTCCATTTTCTCTTTAATGGCTAAATCTGATGATAAAGAGGATCAAAATGAGGTTACTCTTCTTGATCTTAAAGATGATTTAGACTCACTTCCCATTAAAAAATTGAGAAAACTTGCTGCTCTATTAATTGACTCAGTTGATGAACTGACTTCTGAAAATTTGATGATAAGTGAAAAGTTGAGTCTGTGCGAAGATGAAAACTCAGTTCTTAATGCTCAAATGTTTGAACTGAGTATCAGGATAGGTATCCTCGAGGCTGATAGTCTGGAACCCAGTGAGGGACTTGGTACCTCAGTAGGTGGAAAGAGAAAGCTTAGCATCCTTAAGGAAGAACTGGAAGAAAAGCTTAAAATCCTTGAGTCCAAGTTAGTTGCTTCTCTTGAAACAAATTCTCAATTGAGAAAGGATCTGAGTAAGGTCAAGGAGGAGTTAAGCCACTCACTAAAATGGACTGACTCCTCTAAGATACTTTCTAATCTGTCTAATCAGAGTTTCAATGGAAAGAAAGGGTTTGGACGCAGACCAATAAAACCCCCATATGATCCTCATAGCAAATATGTGTCTGTATTTGACAACCTTTTGTGCACTCACTGTGGTTGAAATGGTCATTTGAAAGAGAAATGTGAGAGTCTGAGAAAAGCTAAAGAAAGGGATATGAAATTTGTTAGATCTGAAAATGATGTTAAAAAGGGACACAAGGGACCTGGTCCCCGTTATCATTTTAGCAAGAACACTTTACCTCCATGGACAATAAGGTTTCTCATTAAACCTTTTGACAGTTTTTGGGAACTCCGTTTGAAGTGGGTTCCTAAGTCTAATAAGTGATTCTTGTGCAAAAGAGAGGGAGCAGTCAATGTTGGTACATGTATAGTGGATGCTCAAGGCATATGACTGGAAATACTCTAAACTTCCTCTCTTTGGAAGCATACCAAGGTGGTGGTGTGTCATTTGGCGGTGGAAAGAAAGGTTTTATTCTTGGTATTGACAAGATAGGAAGAACTGCAAATCATTCCATAGACAGTGTACACTATGTGGATGGTCTGAAGTTTAATCTCTTAAGTGTGTTTCAAATTAACGACAAAGGAAATGAAGTCAAGTTCATGTCTGAAGGGTGTGTGGTTACAAACTGTGCAACTAAGAAAATTGTAATGTCTGCAAAAAGAGTCAAGAATGTTTATGTTGCTGATCTTAATTCTATTGAAGAGACAACTTGTCATGTCTGAGTGCTCAAATTGATGATGCAAATCTTTTGCATAGACGACTGGGTCGTGTAAGTACCTCTTTACTTAACAAGCTTGTTGCAGGGGACCTGGTCCACGAACTACCAAAGCTGAAGTTCTCAAATGACAAAGTCTGTGACGCCTGTGCAAAAGGCAAACAAACAAGATCTTCTTTCAAGGCAAAGAAGGGTGTGAGCACTACCAGACCTTTGGAACTTCTCCACATGGATCTGTGTGGACCTGTCAGAATTCAAAGCAGATGAGGTAAAACATATATTCTTGTGATTATTGATAATTTCTCCAGGTACACCTGGAATATGTTTATGCGGAAAAAGGATGAGACTGCTGGAATTCTGATTGCTTCTACCAAAACAATTCAACTGAAGGTCAACTGCAAGATTGCTAGTATTTGATCTGACCATGGGACAGAGTTTGAGAACTCTCAAATTGAGAGTTCTTGTGCTGAAAATGGAATCAATCATAATTTTTCTGCACCAAGATCTTCTCAACAAAACGGAGTGGTTGAGAGAAAGAACAGAACTCTGGTTGATATTGCAAGGACTATGTCGATTGACTCAGGGCTGGTTATGAACTTCTGGGCAGAAGCAGTCAACACAACATGCTTTATTACTAATAGATCAGGTCTATGATAAAGAAGACACCGTATGATTTGTTGAACGACAGAAAACCTTCAATTGCTTACCTTAAGCTATTTGGGTGCAAATGCTTTGTACTAAATAATGGAAATGATGACCTGGGTAAGTTTGATGGTAGGAGTGATAAAAGTGTGTTTGTAGGATACTCTTCTACCAGAAAATGAATGATCAGACTGCACAAAGAGAGAAATCTGGTGCTTCAGTAGAACCTGGTCCCTCAGATTCAGTACAGGATGCCTTGCCTCCAAATCTTGAAGAAAGTGAAGGTGATTCTGATGCTAACAGAGAAGAGGAAATTACTAGGAAGCTGGATGGAAACATCAATCCTCCCATCCACTGGACAATATCATTTCCTCTCTTGATTCTGGAATTCAAACCAGATCAAAATCAAGAAATCTGGCAGCATTTTCAACATTTATATCAACCATTGAGCGTAAAAACACCAAAGAAGCTCTCCAGGATGCAGACTGGGTAATCTCAATGCAGGAGGAACTTCATCAGTTTGAAAGAAGCACAGTGTGGCACCTGGTCCCCAGACCAGCGGACATAACTATCATTGGGACCATATGGGTGTTCAGAAACAAACTTGATGAGCATGGAACCATTACAAGAAACAATTCAAGGCTGGTGGTCCAAGGGTACAACCAAGAAGAAGGAATTGATTATGATGAGACTTTTGCTTCTGTTGCCAGAATGGAAGCTATCAGAATCCTGATTGCTTTTGCAGCCCACAAGGAGTTCAAGCTGTTTCAAATGGATGTCAAGAGTGCATTATTGAATGGTTATCTGAAGGAGGAGGTGTATGTCAAGCAGCCCCCAAGCTTTGAAGATACAGACTTGCCCAATCATGTACTAAAGTTGGATAAGGCTTTGTATGGGTTGATACAAGCTCCTAGAGCTTGGTATGAACGCCTATCAAAGTTCTTGCTGGACAATGGGTACAAACGAGGTAAAATAGACAATACTTTGTTCCTGAAATCCAGAGGTAAAAAATTGTTGATTGTGTTGGTGTATGTTGATGACATAATTTTTGGTGCTACCTCAAATTTTTTATGCAAGGAGTTTGCTGAATTAATGAGTAGCGAATTCGAGATAAGCATGATGGGAGAGCTCACATTCTTCTTAGGCTTGCAAATCAAATTGTCTCCTCAAGACACTTCAATATGCCAAGAGAAGTATATCAATGAACTGCTTAAGAAATACACTCTCATTGATGCAAAGGCGCTGAACACTACTATGAGTTCAAGTGTAAGACTTGATAAAGATGAAAGTGGAGTAGAAGTTGGTCAAACTATGTTTAGAGGAATCATTGGTTCACTCTTATATCTTACAACAAGCAGGCCAGACATTGTGTTCAGTGTTGGAATGTGTGCAAGATTCCAAGCAGCTCCCAAGGAATCTCATCTGAAGGCAGCCAAGCGCATTTTGAGATATCTGAAAGGAACACATGACCTGGTCCTCTTCTATTCTACTGGTGATTCTTTTGGTCTTATTGGTTATGTAGATGCTGCCTATGCAGGCTTTCTTGTAGATCGAAAGAGTATATCAGGCATGACACATTTTCTTGGATCATCCCTGATTTCCTGAGGGACAATGTTGAGAAGCAAAATGTGGTGATGAAATTCTACAAGACTGAAGATCAACTAGCTGATATCTTTACAAAGCCCTTGAGTAAAGAATGTTTCATTAAAAACAGGATGATGCTGGGGAGGCACAAGATTACCTGATTTCTTGACAAGTGTGCACAAAAATCTTCTATTTTGATTATGTTACGGAGGGCAGGTATCTATACTTGTTTAATGTTTGTCATTTAAGAATTCGCTTTTGGTACTTTAATGTAGGTACACACTCATGGTGTGTCAAGCTGAAGGGACGATTTAATCACACTAGGCATGATTGCAGATTGAAATGAGAACCTGGTCCTCATAAGGTTAGTATCACTTATACTACACTGTCTAACTGTCAACATTATTGCCACGTGTCTGTTGCCCATTAATCGCGTCAGTTTTAGATGTCTTTTCGCTTTTAAACCTAAGGTTGCTACTGTTGGGGACTCGATGTCTTTTCGGTTTTATATACTTCTCTTAGTGAATCAAATTACAAAATCTGATCAAACAATTCTTGTTGAAATTCACTAATCCCCTCTCCAAAGCTCTTCTCTCTTTCTCTCAAAATGCCTAACTCTAATTCTTCTTTAAAGATCCCTATCTCCCAAGAAGTTGAAAACCCTAGTTCATTCAACTTCTCCTTTCCTACTCCAGAAGGCTGCAAAGATATCTCCTGTGGAAAAGGAGAAAGTTAGAAACAGGTGGCTGAAAAATGAAAACCTATAAAGGGACCAGGTCCTAGGGTTCAAAAACAAAGTGAAGAAAAGGAAATGTCAAGGGAAGATCGCATAGCGGAGATGAAAAGCAAAAGTTGCTAAACGGAAGAGTCCTTGATCCATAAATACTCACTGCTTCTGGTATGTCAAACCTTTCTGATGTTGTTTCCTTGCAAGAGTGGAGTTATTTGTTTGAACCACCTGCTCCGTATCTTCATGAACCTGAAGTGTGAGAATTTTATTATAAGATGGAATTGTTAGAGGATAGGGGGGTCAAGACTACTGTTCAAGATATTAAAAATCTTCTAGATGTGGAGACATTGGGTATTATTTTGGGTGTACCAGTAAAGGGAGTGCGATTAATTGAAGGGTGTAAACCTTCCAGTGAGTTTTCAACAAGGGCCACCAAGCGTGGAGAAATAAAACTTGCTGGGGTTCCAAAGAAGTTTCTTAAGAGAGAGTATCAGATACTCTTTAAGTTCATTAACAAAGTGCTAGTCCCTCGAACTGAGATAAGAACAGTGGCATCTGCTGCTGATCTATTTCTCATGGAGAAATTGGATGAGCTTGATGAAATTAATCTCCTTGCAATCATGCTTGAACGCATGCACAGAGTTATGAATTGGAAGAAACCTAAGCATGGGATTCCATACGGGTATTTGCTGAACTACGTGTTTAACCACTTTGAGGTACTGTTGGGACGAGGAATACCTGGTACCATCAAACATATGTTCACTGCAGTCACCCTGCTAGAGTGTGAGTGTGTGGAAGAAAAGACTAAAGGAAGGTCAATGGTGGTAGATGTCCTGGAACAACAAGTATATCTCAAACGTGAAGTGACAGATCTTACTGAGATTCTGAATAACAAGGAGATTGAAATCGCTACACTGAAGTTTGAATTACAGAAGGCGGTTTCGAGGGGACCTGGTACCAGTGATGGAAATATGAGGAGGTGTTGCAAAAGTTGAAGGATGGAAATGAGGCTGCTGAAGGCTCATGAGGATGCAAATGATTGTCTGTCTCTGTTTATGCGCACCCTCTATCCCTTTTTCCCTCCGTCCTAAAAGTGTCTTGTTTCCCTAGTTTCCCTCTTTGTTCTTCAATCCTGATTAAAACTCTTGTGGCTTTATGTTTTGTTGACTGACTAGGTGGCCAGTATCTGTGATCTAATGATATTAATGTTTCTGCCCTGTTCATGTGTGGCTTAATATTCTCTTTATGCTTACATACACATGTTCTGTGTGGCCCAAGGCCCTGCATTATATTGCCTTGCATTTAACTTGAATATGTTTACTGCTTCACCTTTTCTATGATGTCAAAAGGGGGAAGTTTTGTTGTAAAGGTTGGCTGTGGAATTAAGGGGCATTGAACTAAGGGGGAACATACTAAGGGGGAACATTGTACTAAGGGGGACATTGTTGTTAATGGTTGTTTGTCATCATCAAAAAGGGGGAAAATGATAAGTGCTAACGCTCCTAGATGTTTTGATGATATCCTCACAAGTGCAGGAACATGGTCCTCTGCAGAGTATGCTCGTCCAGTGTCAATATGTTGTACAACTGTAAAAGCTGTTTGAGTCAGAAAGTTGGTGATGTTGCAGAGTACTTCACCAATCAGAAGCGACATGTTGCTTGTTCAATTAATGGGGAAACACAAGTTATTGAATGAATGTTTGTTCACTCACGTGAGGAGTAATGCAGGTTTTTTGTCATCATCAAAAAGGGGGAAATTGATAAGTGCTTATGCTCCTTGATGTTTTGATGATCTCCTCACAAGTGCAAGGACCTGGTCCTCTACAGAGTATGAATACTCGTCCAGTGGTCAAAGTGCTGTACAACTGGAAAGCTGTCTGCGTCAGGAAGTTGGTGAAGCTGCAGAGTACTTCACCAATCAGAAGCGATGAGGTTGCTTGTACGTTTGGTAATAAATTTTCATGGTATATATCAAATAACAAACAACAATATTATTCATTCATTCAAAGAGAGAAATATTTCAAGCTTCAAGAACAACAAGGGATCTGATCGATTACTTCAAGAGCTTCTTGTACCAGCTGTTACTTTGTTTGCTTGTAATAGTGCTTACATTGTAGGATTCGTTTCACTTGTGAAAGAAATGTTTCAAATTTGTGTGAATCATTGTAAGAACTAGGTTAAGGGTAACTTAGGGTCTTACTCTAAAGTCTATATTAATCGGTCAGGATTAATATAGTGGGCGGTGTTGTATCCGCTTAGCAAAGTCTAAGTTATCTAGGGGTGATAACTTAGTAGACAGTGTTGTATCTGCTTTGGCTCATCTAAGTAATAGGAGGTATTGTTTAGAGTTGGGATTAGTAGGCTAATCTCGGTTTGTAAACTTGCTTTTACTTTTGCTTGAGAAGATTAGTGAAAGAAGTTTGAAAAGTCCTGGCAGGCCAGGTCGTGGTTTTACTCCCTTGAGCAAGGAGGTTTCCACGTAAAGTTGTTGTGCAATCTTTACTTTCAACACTTTGTTTATTTTCTGTTATTGTAACTGTGCTGAGGACCTGGTCCCATCTAGACTAGTGGACGCATACATTCCAACAAGGAGGTTCGGTTGGAATGAAAGGAGTACTCAATTTGTAGCTAGTTGTCTTGTTTATTAGATTGTTGGTTGGCTACCTTGTCGTTGGTACTCACTCCTTGCTCCTACACT
Organism: Solanum microdontum; assembly: GCA_036250385.1. Taxonomy (NCBI): domain Eukaryota; kingdom Viridiplantae; phylum Streptophyta; class Magnoliopsida; order Solanales; family Solanaceae; genus Solanum; species Solanum microdontum. The sequence goes on from JAJONQ010001222.1 coordinate 12,564, forward strand.
TGTGTAGGTTTCGAGCCTGGTAGCGTGTGATTGCTCTCTTTCTCCTATCTCCCAGGCCCATCAAAAAAATGTTGAGAGGTAGCTGCTTGCCATCCCGGAGGGCCTTCTAGTTCTTGTTTTTATGCTTTGTTCTATTTGAGAAACAAAGGATTGAGACTTTTATTTCATACATTACTTTCTTCTCAAGGTTCGGTGCTTGAAGATGAGATCCTTGAGACCATCCCCTCTTTAGTCATAATTCCGCACTTTATGTATTAGTGACTTGTACACGTGACAACCGAGTTTTGGGATGCTAATAGAAAGAATAAATTTTCTGTTTTTATTTTTGCTTTATCTTTTCACATTTCTTTCATTTCGTTTGGGTTGAAATTGACTTATATTGATAGGAATAGATAAGTGTGATCACGTCCATTTTGGATCGTGACAGAGACAAATTTCCCACGCCCTTCTGAAGTTTTGCACCCTGCAGGAGCAACCCCAAGGCTAGGCAAGACACCTCACGCTGCTAAAGCCAAGGCGAGGCTGCCAAATGTGGCCAAAAAGCTCACCCTATTTGTAATTATTATAAAATAAAAGTTTATACTTGGTTGTTTTTAGTAAGAGACAAATAGTGTGGAGGTATAGATCAAGAGCAAAGGCAAAATTCTCTTAGGGTTAACTCTTTTATCTTTTTAATTAGCATTATTTTTTGTTTGATACATGAATTATAGATTTTGTAATCAGATTATGAGTAACTAATTCCCTCTTTCTTGGATTATGACCATAGTAGGAACGTCGTATTCTAATATATAATTATTGTTGGGAGTTCTTACCATATGTTTTGTTCTCTTAATCTAATACTTACTATTATGTTGATTTGTGCCCAATAGGTTAAGTGCATAATCTCTAATGGAACTCAACCAAGGAAAGTTAGAGCCAAAACGTGGGTTATTGGTAGTATGATGCGTTTCGATTTTTTAATAAGATATAAATATACCTAATTTGCCCTACTTGACTCCCGTACATCATATAATATATATATATATATATATATATATATATATAAATGCATTCGGGTTAGTTATGATTATCATTACTTAATAATATAGGTATGATACTAATCTGAATAGACGATTAGAGGCTTGAGAGACCATGACCATAATATCAATCCTTTGAGTCAGAAAAATGATAAAAATTAGCATAGCAATTAGGGGTGTGCGAAAACCGAATCGATCGAACAGAAAAAAATATTATTGGTTTAGTTATTGGGTTAACGATTATTTAATGGTTTTATAAAAAAATTATCATTGGGTTATTAGTTTGATATTGGGTTTTTAATATTGGGTTAACCAATAACCATTAAGAATATACTAGTTTACTATTTTATTTTTAGTCATACATAAATATCAAACAAAAAATATTAATATAATCACTATATTAGACTATAACTATAAGGAGCCTACACAATTAACACTACTTAACTCTGCTCTCTACATTTACCCTTTAGGTTTTAGTATTACTTTAGTCTTAATTAGGTTCACAATGTCAAAGCCTAAAAAACTAAGAACGGCGACGGGTAAGGTTTGCAACGACGACGACAAGGGTTAGGTAACAAGTAGGTTGTGAATTGTGAGTATTAACTATACTTTTACTACACTACACATAATTTTTGCACTGAATGAGTAATTTGATTTCTCTATTTTTTATTTCGCGTCAAATTGTTGGACAAGTCATATATTTGTTTTGAAACCATTTTCTTATTGGTTAAATCGAAAACCGAATCGTTAAAGACCAAAAACTGATAAACCGATAACAAATATCTTATTGATTTGGTTATCAGTTTAGCATATTTAAAAATCGAAAACCTATATATCGAACCGATAATTCTTAAAACTGAACTGAACCGACCGATACACACCCCTAGCAACTATGTATAGATATGTCAGAACTACGTAAGCGATATAGCCCTGAGATTGACTACTATATGAACAACTTCTACGATACTAGTCTTTGTTACTTTCTTGGTTTAGTTACAAAAAGTAGTATAAACAACAAAACCTAACTCTCTGAATTGGAAACCACTTGTTCTTATCGATAATACTTTGTTTTACCTTGTTAACTTGGATGTAATTTCTTTAAAGGTTTTCTATTAAATGGGAATGAGTGGTATGGATTCGCCTATCAAATTAGAATCGAGTATGTACCCACAAGATCAAATTCTAGAAGTAAAAAGATACAAAATACCAAATTAACACAAAAGAATGTCCATACACAATAGACAAGAAGAAACTTTAATTAATTGAATATAACCATATATATAGCTAGTGCAATAAATCAATCGACTAACTTCAATTCGAGATAATTTTTTTTAAAAAATTTAAAGTCGGGCCATAGATCCCTTTTATTGCAAAATATGACCAACTGTACAAGATCATGCCCAAAAGTGGCCTTGTCCAATAAGACAAAAATAAAATAAGAAAAAGGACCAAATGATCAAAGATGTGGAAAGGTCACTGTAACATATCTGCTGGAAGAAGCTGATCATGGGGGAAGACAAGGTTGCTGTTATTTTCTGATCCCCAGAGGAAGCACCATAATTAAGCGTGTGAGCTACTTGTCGTCGTCCAACCCCCGGAGAAAGCACCACTATCAAAGATAATCTCCATCTTCACTTCTAGTTGAAAATGAAAAGAAATTTACTCTTCTCTATCTCACAGTGGGAGCTAGGAGCGTCAGAGCTTCAAGATCGATGAGTGTTCTCTGAGCAGACGACATAAAAGATCTTACTTCAGGTAAGAAATTATCAGATACTACTAGATCTATTGAAATTGTTATTGTGCATACACTAGATCGTGCCTTTATGCTGATGTGATGGAATAAAACAATCTATAGTCATCTCTAAATTTATGTATAAATTTTCTAATCCAAAATTTGATGGATTAAATCTCAAAAGAAATTAATACCACCATCTAAATTTTTGTCTAAAAAATAAATCACACTTTTAGAGGACAATCTTGAAAGAGATGATACCATGTAATCTCTTTGCAGATTAAAAAATGCACCCAGTATTGATAATAATGTCTTGGCTAGGTATTTCTTGGACACCTCAAAGCCCTCACCAGGTGCGAAACACACAAACCATAACGAAATTTCTTCAGACATTACTGTAGTCACTGAATACTATGTTTTAAACTGGTATTCCTCTCAAAAAGTTAAATCTGCATCAAGTAGTAAATCAACAAATTGATTCCGCTAAAAATCTTCTGATATTAAAAGTACCACTTTTATCCATGTATATAATCTTTTTGCCTTCATTGGGAACTTCTTGTATAGAATTAAGTTGATAGTTACCTGCAAAATCAAAAACTAAGTTAGTAAAATAATCAACAAGAGTATTTCCTTCCCTGAGGGAATGTTGTACGCTTCTTGCCAACACAATTCCCTTCAAATTCTGAATGAATCTGACTTCCAAAGCCACACTCCATGGAGTTTCCCACTGTCCCTCTAGAATATGAACCATTGCCAGAGAATCAGTCTGAATAATAATCTGAGACAACATATTGTCTCTGCAAAACACCAAACATTCTCTTATGGCTATGGCTTCTGCAATCAAATTGGTGGTCTCCTGAAGTCTGACCCCTTTAGCTACAATTAGATTTCCTTCATGATCCCTAATACAAAAAGCAGCTGAACTAGGTCCAGGGTTGCCCTTAGAAGCACCATCAGTATTACCCTTAAACCAATTTATCGGAGGTGGAACCCATTTCACCACTTTGAAGTTATAGACTACGCTATACCCTTCCAGATACTGCACAATTAGAGGCCAATTATTCAAACCAAAATTGCCCTTACATCGAAGCTTAATGAACTTCAGAATAGTGTTATTAATTTCCCATATCACCTTTCCAACCGAATAAGATCCACCATTTAATATAGTATTTCTCCTCTTCCACAAAAACCACATTATAACTATAGGAATAGCCTGATAAACTAGCTTTATCCTGTAGTTACCATCAGTAGACCACCATTTTCTCACCATCTGTTTTACATTCAACATGACCCCAATTATTCCAGCCGCTCTAGAGTAATACGACCATATTCTGGTTGCGATCTCTCCTCTCAAGAACAAATGATTAATAGACTCATTCTCAGGAATGTTACAACACCTGCAATTCTGAGAGATATTAGGATTCCAAGCATGAATGACATTAGCCACAGGTACTTTTCCTCGCCAAATCCTCCAGGCTAGAAATGAGAACTTGAAAGGTAAACCTTTCACCCATAAAGATTTGAAATCTTCATTGACATTCTCCTTTTTCCTTAGCAGTTCCCAAACACTCTTAACACTGAAATATCCAGTACTAGATTTGGTCCACCAAGGTTTGTCCGCTAAATCTTCCAACTGTAGAAACCTCATATTATGTGTGATATGATCCACTACATATTCAGGAACAACATCGTGAAGAGCATTAAAATTCCAGCCCTCCTCATTGAAAATGTCCCTTATATCTCTCATGGGGTGACATGTTGGGGTGCCTAACTGATGTAAGTGCAAAGGCCCAAGATTGGACCAATTATTATACCAAATGGAAGAAGTTCCACCCCTAGGTTCCCACCACAAATATTGTTCAATAACATCTCTATTTTCAAGCATATTTTTCCAGATTTGAGAACCTCCTTTCCATTGCACAAGAGAAGGAATTTGTTTCTTGCAATATTTGTTCCAAAAGAAGTTGGACAACAAATTGTTGTGTCCTAAATTTCCACCACAATTTAGCATATAAGGCCTGAGAAACTTCAAATAATGATCTGAAACCAAGCCCCCCTTCCTGCTTTGGTAGACAGACTTTGTCGAGATAAAATTGAAATCGACTATATCATATAAAACTATCTCTACCCCTATTTGAGCATCCATATATACTTGTACTACGTAGTATTTCTAATATTGTATAAGGAAATTTTAACTTGTTCATTAATAACGAAAAGGTTCAACTAATCATCAAGAACCAAATAATTTTGTGTTTCCTTTCCTAGTAAAAAACATTATTCTCACTAGACGTTTATACCAAAATTTATCACAATTAAGTGATTTATGAAGTAAAATTAGTCAAGATTACGTGATGGTTATATATATATATATATATATATATATAAACAGGAGTGTCAATGGCACGATTTGGAGGGAGTGCAAGATGTTGCACGTAAAATCTTACCAACAAATAACCATTTATGGAAATAGCAACAAGGTTCGACCCTATCAACCTACCTACTATTTTCTTATTTATAGCACAAACTCTTTTAGATGTATTGTTTACGATATACATAACTTAAACTCTGATTAGATTTGAAAATCAATATATTGTCAATGTATAAAAATCTTAAACATATATATTCAAATCACTAGGTATTAGAGACAAGAAGAATAAAGAAGCTGGAATTTGGTAACTTCATTTTTAGAGTTAAATAAAGAAGCTTAAAAAGTTGGAATTTGGTAAATCCAACATTACATAAAGTAATTATATGAAGAAACTTAACATATATAGTTTTTGCAGATAACATAGTTGCATGATTAGACTTGAGAGAATACTAAAAACAACTTGTTCATGATTACCACTTAATCCTTTTATTAATCACTTTTCAATCCCAATCTAAGCTCCAAATCTAGGCCATTCGGATCTTTGTAGTTATAAAGATTATCTAGCTTGGATTCAAATTCGGAAAAGAACATCTGATATCCTTCGATATATTCAATGAAGTGATCAATTATCTTCGATATCATCATAACCTGTCATGGGGGACGGGGGCGAGGAAACACGTGAGTCATAAAATATAGAAAATAACAATTATTAACTATGTTACTCGAACTTTTTAGAAATATTACTAGATGTGTGTTGTTGAATTCTCCAAAAATAGTTCATTTCTGAAGGTTACAACATGAAGTCAGAAATATTTTAAAAGTATCCGAGTAGCATGTAGTCAAATAATAGGAAATGAAAACTTACATCTTCTCCAAATTTAGCATATTCATTTAGCAAGTCTCGTAGGATAGCTCGTTGTTGCTCAGGATTGTTGCTAGCAGCACAAAATTGTTCCTTCAAATCCAAACATATTTGAAAATTCTCTGAATACATCATTTTGTTTTTCAAACGATCAATCTCACTTTCTTCTTTCATAATTTGTTGGGCCTGAAATTAGTATAATTCAATATCACAATTTATAATATATATGTTAAAAATAGTGAAAGACATAATTTAAAAAAACAAAAATGTGACTTGTGATAACAGTGACGGGGGAGTAGTTGAGCCAAATAATTCATCAATCGTCTCTTTTTGAGACATATGTGTAGTAAATGATCCTCTTTTTTATTTTGCTAGTAACTTATAGAGTTATTTTATATCATGGTTAAAGATTTTTTTTGAGCTCTAGCAAAATATTAGACCCTATCTAAAATTTTATAAGTTATTCTAAACATTAGACATAACTTAATATTTTGTGACTTTGTCTATAATATTAAGCAATTTATGAATAAATATTATACAAGAGTATAACATTGTCCGAACGAATAATTTCGAAAAGCTATATTGTTATACAAATTATAAAAATAATGATAAAATCTAAATGGTAGCCCTTAAAGAGAATATTTGTGTTAATCAATTGTATTTAGAAACTAATTACACTATATGGAAAATAACATCTTTTTATCCCTCAATTATCGTTTTATTATATTTTGGTCTTGTGTTATTTGACTAAGCACATTAGACCTTCAAGTAAGTTAAATGTGTTCTTAACTTAAAGGAGCAAAATTAAACATTTAACTTAATTGAAGGTCTAATGTGCTTAGCCAAATAACATAAGGATCAAAATCAGAATAAAACAATAACTCATGGACCAATAATTAAAGACATGGATTTCACCAAAAAAAAATAAAAATTAAAGAACTTTAAGTGTCGTGCCCATAAGTCAAATCCACAATCAATTAGCATTTTAAAACTCTTTTGTTGTTTTCTAAAAACTTTCATTTGTCAAGAGAATTCTATCAATTTAAACATATTGTCAAAGAAACATTTAACATTTATATGTACACAATATAAACATATATTTCAAGTAACCATCAAAATTTTATAATAAAAACCTTGATGTAGTATCCTTTGTTATAAAACCAAATCTTGACTTGTGTTGTATCAAGCCCTAGCTCCTCACTCAATTGCTCCATCACATCATTTTCTGGATTTGGCTTTTGGCTGAACACCCTAATCAAAAATAAAATATATGTTACAATAAAGAAAATCAATTACATAATTTTTTTTTAAACAACATGAGTTAAGACACATATCTCAAATTCATAGGTTTCACTATCAAAAATAATAATTGTGAAAGACGCTCAAAAATAATTTGACAAATCAATTCTCATTTTTAGTAGTGAGATGCACAAAAACCTATGATAGACATCATAAAGAACATCATCAATGAGTAAAAATTCAGAAAATATAAAAGGATTAAAAAAAAGAGCCAAAAAATTATTTATTCAACAAACTCACTCTTCAAGTTTCTCAATTATTTGTTCATACGAATGTTGAAAAATCGATTTTCCGATCTCTTGACCAGAAGTTGACCCAACACTTGCATCATTTTGAGAAGTCATGAATGAGATAAGAATGAAGCAAGAGAGAAAATAAAAATGTGATGAGCAAATAAAGTTCATTCTCAAAACGAAGAAATATGTGTAGAAGAAAATTTGTCCAACTTTGGATTTATAGGGTCTTCGAAATAAAATCATGAATTTTTGTGGACAAACATTTAATGAAATAAGACTAAGTAGTCTAACTACTCATAAATATGGTTGGTAAGAGTCAAAATTTCTTTTAACGTTTATAAAAGTACTTATTTTATAAGTAAAATAAAGATGAAGAACTTAATTTGTTTGTGTCACGACTCAACTATTAGGTCGTGCTGGCAGCTACTCTAACACCTAGATAGAAGAATCTTTACCACCCAATTTAAAACTGATAATGCATAAGTAAAGAGAAACATGATATTTCACCTTAATAAAATAAAATAATCAATCTCAACATTAATTACAACAAAAAGCTTTTTTGCGCATACAACGGAAAACCCTCTCTAAGAACTAGTCTAAACAGGTACAAGAGCTTATAAGAGAATACAAATATTAAAACAAGACACAACTCCATCATAAGGAAGAGAGGAGTACAATAAAATAAAATAATCACTCTCACTTTCTTCCATAATTTGTTGGGCCTGAAATTAGTATAATTCAATATCACAATTTACAATACATATGTTAATAGTGAAAGATGTAATTTTAAAAAATAAAAAAGTGACTAGATCATTATTATTGTGATAACAGTGACGCGGGAGTAGTTTAGCAAAATAATTCATCAATTGTCTCTTTTTGGGACGTCTGTGTAGTAAATGATCCTCTTTTTATTTTGCTAGTGACTTATAGATTTATTTTAGACCATGGTCTAAAGATTTTGTTTGAGCGCTAGCAAGCCTATAATTTTTTGAGAAAACATTAAATCCTATCTAAAATTTTGTAAGTTATTCTAAATATTAGATATAACCTAATATTTTGTGACTTCGTCTATGATATTAAGCAATATATGAATAAATATTATACCAAAACATATCATTGTTCGAAAGGATAATTTCCAAAAGCTATATTGTTATATAAATTTTAAAAATAATGATAAAATCTAAATGGTACGTAACCTTAAAAGAGAATATTTGCGTTAATCAATCGTATTTAAGGAACTAATTATACTATAGGGCAGATAGCATTTTTTATCCCAAATTTATTATTTTTTATTATGATTTTGGTTCTTGCATTATTTGGATACTTATGTTATTCCTTCAATTATGTTAAATGTACTTTTAACGTGGATTATGTTAACTATTTTGATCTCAGAATTATATATTTTCTTATTATGATTTTGGTTCTTGCATTATTTGGATAAGTATGTTATTCCTTCAATTAAGTTAAATGTGTTTTTAACGTGGATTATGTTAACTATTTAACATCCATCGACTTAAAGGAGCAAAATCAAACATTTAACTTAATTGAAGGTCTAATGTGTTTAGCCAAATAATAATTGCAATAGACGCTCAAAAATACTTTCAACATGCCAATTTTCATTTTTAGTAGTGAGATGCACAAAAATCTATTATAGACATCATAAAGAACATCATCAGTTAGTAAAAATCCAGAAAATATAAAAGATAAAAAAGAGAGCTAAAAAAATATTTATTCGACAAACTCACTCTTCAAGTTTCTCAATTACTTGTTCATACGAAAGTTGAAAAACCGATTTTTTAATCTCTTGACCAGAATTTGACCCAACGCTTACATCATTTTGAGAAGCCATGAATGAGAGAAAAATGAAATAAGAGGGAAAATAAAAATATTGTGATGGACAAATAAAGTTCATTCTCAACAAAGAAATATATATATATTTGACCAATCTTGGATTTATCAGGTCTTCAAAGTGAAATCATGAATTTTTGTGGACAAACATTTAATGAAATAAGATTAAATAGTTTATTACTCATAAATATGATTGGGAAAAGTCAAATATTTCTTTTAATATTTATAAAAGTATACTTAGTTTAAGTAAAATAAAGATGAAGAACTTAATTTATTTGGTGCATGTCACGATCCAAGACTATCCCCTAGACGTGACATGCTATACTTAGAATCCCAAGAGACTTCAAGTGAATCACATGGCGTAGCATGACACTAAAATAACAACAAAACTAAATAAAAGATAAGCGAAATCAAGTCTCAAATGATAATCTCAACATAACATGGAAAATTCTGAATACAAGACAATGTGGAAATTAAATCTAATGTCTGACAACAAGCCTCTACCACATAGTGAGTACCTAGGACAAACCCTAGCTCACTCGAACATCTGAAACTAAAATCAAGTCTGAAAGACATAAGAGAAACGGAAGTGGTATGTCCTCCAACCAGGAGGACGCACCAATAACTGTGAATGCTGATACAGGTCCATATTGGCTACGAGCCAGATGAGATGCGTCAGAACCTATATTATGAAACAATATAGGTAGAAAGTATGCGGTCAATACTTGAAGGTACTGCAAATGGGGAAAATGCAATAAACGTGACATGATAAGTCTGAAAACATGATAATGCAATGACCAAGTAAACATAACATAAATCTAATCATCCGATTTCATAAAAACATAGTACAAGATCAATGCAATATTTTGAAAGTCATAATCATAATCATTTATGGAAATCATAAAGCTTTGTGGGGATACCACTAACCTACATAAACCATGTGATCTATAGCACGGAGTTTATTGTACTGCTCTCACACCGAAAAGAGAGTGTCCTACTTGCCAAGGTAAGGACCTTAATCATGAGTGGATCCACTAGCTAGTGTCCAATTGAGACATAATCTACGGGGCACATAGTTCCGAGACCTTGGTAATCTCCACTAGTCCAACTCGGTGCTAAGTAAACTTCCAAGAAAAATCATGCATAATCATATCATATTCATATGCATAATCTTTGAAATGGTAAGAATCTAGCAATACCAAATCATTCATGAAAAATCCCATATTCATAGGATTAACTCCTTTAAAAATCATGATTTAATAACATATTCATAAGAGACACTTTAATCGAAAGCATCTAAATCATGATTATCTTCATATTGAGAAGTATTTCAATCGGAAGTTTCTAAATCATGTCATTCCTTCATAATGGAGGTACTTCAATCGGAAGCCGCTTGTTTTTATAATAATTGATTAATAATTCATTTGAAAGTATCCTTGATTCATAAATCATTCATAGCATAATGCATGCATATCATTATGATTTTGAGAGAATGAGAGTGAATGGGGAGGTTAGGGCTTTAGAGAAACGACTCCAATTAGGACTTAAAACAACGTAATCTAGGAGTTAAAAGGGTAGGAAAAAACCCTAATAACCCTGAGAATAAACTATGTCATACCAACTCCATGAACCCAAACTATGGTCTGTGCAATCGTCTATGGACCGTACTGACCATTTGTGGTCCAAAATGCTATAAGACAAATTCTCTAATGAAGAACCAAGAGCCTTTTCCATGCCCTATACAATCTGCCTCGTACACTGAATCTTGAACTTAGGCCTGGATCTTTAGGCCTCAAACCACAAATACATTTCTACGGTTTGTAGTACCAAGTATGACCCGTAGATTTTGGTCATAGAACTCAAGAAATTGAAACCACTAAGTCTGAAGTTCATAACCATGAGGCCAACTATGGCTTGTGTTCACAACCATAGGCCGTACTAGTGACTCGTAAACCATGATATGTGACTTAACATTTTAATAAATATTTAAAGCACTAACTACAATTGTGTTCTAGGATCTGTAGAACCATTTACAACTCCTACATGCCACTTGTGAAGCATTTTGTTGGAATGTATTCGCCCACCAGTGATCATTGTACCAGGTCCCAAACATAATAGTAGTGCGGAAAATAGCTCAGAGTAGATCAGGCACAAGGATTTAACGTGGAAACCCCCTTGCTCAAGGAAGGTGAAAACCACGACATGTACTCATAAGATTTCAACCCAAACTTTATTTCATTCAAATGGAGCAAAGTTTCAGATTACAAACTCTTGCAACCTAGGAATTAAAACTCTTTAATCCCTTCTCCCTTACTGTAGCAACTCTACTACAAAGGAAACTAAGCAACAACTCTAATGCACACTAAACCAACTAAATCTAGTTGATCTAGACTTTAAGAACCCAACAAGGCTAACTCTAGCCACCAACTCATATCTCAAAGATAAGAGCTAAACAAGCAACAACTCTACTGCACCCACACATCAACTAACTCTAGTTGACACTCCTAGGTAACTCTACCCAAGAGAACATAAAAGTAATGATGTAAAAAGGCTTGACTAAAACATAGACGATTCGACTAACTAACTCTAGTTAATACGACTCAAACTAAAGACTTAGACAAGCAACCAATCTACTATCCTTTATAACTTAGGAGTAAATTCAAGATATAAAAACATAAGACACAAAGCTCAAATACAACAAAGATGCTTCAGCAGTCCATCAGGTCCCTTGTTGAGCGTGAGCAGTGTTCTTTCTTGAAGATGACCTTTTCTTTGTGATCTTATGAATTTTCAGAAATTCAAAACTTTGTTTGTCAAATCTTAGGTTTGTGTTTAGAGAAGAGACTATTATCAAAATGGACACAAAACCTTGGGACAAAGCCATTGGCTGAGAGCCTGCTACTCTAAAAGTCGTGCACCAACCATGTCAAATTTGACAGCTTTTAGACAACTGTCTTTTGTCTTTTTCATGTACGCAGTCTTTCCTCAACCAGGTCCGAGAGAAGGCCCAAAATAGTCCCTCATCTTTGGGTTAAGACTCAAAGTCATCCTTAAGTTTTCACATGGAGCACTAATAGTCCCTCATGTTTGCAATATTGGTGCACTTTTGGTCCTCCCCTAAACTTTTGCCTATTTTTTAACATTAATTTTGTTTATAATTTTATGTAAGGAATATCCCATTGTCGTTTTATATATTTAGTAGAAATAATAAATCTATGTGAGAGAAGGTGAGAAGAATAACATCTTGTTCTGTTCAGTATAAAGATTATTGCAGCTAAACTAAGAACATTTTAACATATGACATTGCAAGAAAAGAAAAATTTATACTATTGCATGTGAAATCGTCGTGATGAACCTCTCGACTTTACCTGCAATACAATTTCTACTAAACAAAATAATGTGTTTTTCTTCTCACAATCTCTCACATGGAGTTATTATTTCTACTAAATATATAAAATGACGATTAAACATTCCATACATAAATTTTGAATAAAATCAATGTTAAAAAATAGGCAAAATTTTGAAGGAGGACCAAAAGTGCACCAATATTGCAAACATGAGGGACTATTAATGCTCCATGTGAAAACTCAAGGATGACTTTGAGTCTTAACCCAAAGATGAGGGACTATTTTGGGCCTTTTCTCACCAGGTCCCTTGTTAGACTTGAAAGTTTGTTAAAACATCAAAATTTCAAATCAACTTAAAATAACAATTTCTCATTTTTTTGATGATGACAAACTAATATCCACCCATTTCAACTCTCGTCCTTTGGTTTCGTTCATTCCCCCTTTCATCAGTCCCAATACCAGAAGACTGAGTCTTTACTGGATCTGGTCCCTTGTTAGATCTTGAAGTTTGTTAAATCATCAAAACTTAACATCAGCTCCGAAGTAACACTTTCCTCATTTTCGATGATGACAAACTTGTTCAACTTCTTCCCCTTTCACCAATTCCCCATATCAGCATGAATATTCAAGTAACTACCATTGATCCCCTTGTTTAATCATTCTCGAAGTTTGTTAAATCATCAAAACTTCACATCAACAACAAAATAATATTTTCCCCTTTTTTGATGATGACAAACTTATTCAACTTTTCCCCCCTTTCACTAGTTCCCCCTATCGACAATGTCCTATTCAAGCAACTAACATTGATCTCATACCTTAACAATTTACCCTCTTTTGACATCATTAAAAGGGGTTAAAGCGGGTTAAAGCAGTAAACCAAGTTGACAGAAATAAAGTTCAAGGAAATTCATGGCCACTTGGGAAACCCTGAGCATGAGTAAAAATGCATAAAGTAGTGAGACAAGTCAGTTGAAACATGACCCTTTTCTTTCATACACAAAAGACCAGCAATGAAAACATTGCACATATTATTACGAATGAGAACCATGACAATACCCACTAAGTTTTAACATAAAAGGAGGGACCAGAACTAACACATAAATTTAGAAAGAGAAATGGGCTTAGGAACAAGGGATTGAAAGAGTAGAGTTAGGAGAGCATTTGCCTCATCATGGTTTCTCAGAAGTCTTTCTTGAAGTTCAACATTTTTTGCTGCCCGGGCTTCATGTTGATCCTTCAGGGCTGCCAGTTCTTGTCAACCTAGTCCCTCTGATTGTGCTTTCAGAAGTTGAGCCTTCAGGCAAACTATTTCAGTATCCCTGTTAGCAAGAGCAATTGTCATATCTTCCAATGCAAGCTTGAGTTTCTCATGTTCCACCAACAGTTGAGACATATTACTCATGTTCCACAATCTTCCCTTCCACATATTCACATTCAAAGTTAGAAGGTACCCATATCTCATGTCATATTTACCATACTTAGCAGATATGATCTTGTGCATATATTCTCGTATTATGATAGAAAGATTGGTAAACTCAAACTTACTCAAGGCCTCCAAGATGAACAAATCAATAGCCGATGAACCATTTCATTTTTTGATCTAGGAAACAACACCTTATTAACAAACTCAAAGAATAATTGATATTCCCTTTTAATATGCTTCTTAGGAATACTTGTACCGCTGAGATTTTGGAGTTTGTTGATTTCCTGAGTAAACTATTGTAAAATAGATACTCCAACAATCAACCTTTGAATTTTCCAGAATGACATATAGAAGGGATAATTGCCTATCTAAGTATTTAGACTCCCATCAGTAACAACCATGTTGTAATAGAAACCCCTCACTTCTGACTCATGTAACACATGTAGGTGACCTTCAAATAGGTCCCACCCTGAATCTCTTCATCATCAACCAGACTCCTTATGCCTAATTTTTTTTTTTCATTTCAAGGTCAGACACCCTCCCATTCGCAATACTTTGAGTTCTCAGAATATCAACCCTTTCCTTTTGGGACATAATCTTTTCCACCTTCTTCTTTTTGCTTGCTGAACATGGTCCCTCTTCACACTCAAGAATTTATTCATCAGAAATTCTCCAGTAGGAATAAAGGGTTTAGAGATTTTGAAGTGTTTTTGAGAGAGGAGAAAAAAGGGTTTTGAAAATTTCTGATTTTGGAAGGGGATTTGAATATTCTAGGGAGATTGAAAGAAATATGGAGTATAAAGGAAGTGAAAAGGTGTATCAGGTGATATGAATTGTCATTTGGTATTCAAATAATGGGAAAATGGTCAGATACTTGGATGACAAACACGTGGGAGTAGCAACGATTCTCATGCATAATTCAAAATGCAATGTTAACAGTGCTAACCTTCGAGAATGGACTGGGTCCCTTTCTGTAGTTTGAATGTAATTGCATAGATTTGTCCTGACCTCCCTTTTCCTTCAGAACTTCCTCCATGTGTGTATACCTACAAAAGGTATAAGACTGAATTTGCTAAAACATACATAACTGAAAGACAATGATACATTCTCTCTTTGCATAGTTATTGGAGGGTTGATTGCTTCAGGTAGGATCCATTCAGTCGAGTTTCAACATTCATAATCTTTAATTTATTTATCTCGACCAAGTCTTCTAAGAGATCAGGTTGCTGTTTGATCCATGAGTTCAGCACATCAAGCTGTATCTGCTACATACTCTGCCTCAGCTATTGGAAGAGCAACCATATCTTGCTTTTTAGTTCCCCATAAAATGAGAGATGAGCCTAGAAAATAATCCATTCCTGAGGTACACTTTCTATCAACTTGATACCCAACATAATCAGCATCACCATATTCCTCACAATCAAAAAATTTCCTGATGGACAGGATAGAACCAGGTCTTGTCTTCTTCAAATGTCTTAGGATTCTCGTAGTAGTCTTCAAATGTGATTCTTTTGGACAAGCTTGGAAGCTTACATAAATCCCAATACTTGTATCATTTACATTTGGACAAGATCCAGCAACATCCAGCTTGAAGTTGGTCCCCATGGGATTATCAATTGTCTTGGCATCTATAATGTGAAACTTCTTCAACAACTATTTTGTACATTTCTTGACAAACAAAGGTACCTTTAGAAGTTTGCTTGATCTGTAGCCCCAAGAAGAAATTCAATTCTCCCATCATGCTCATTTCAAAACTCACTACTCATGAGTGAAACAAACTCTTCACACAACACCTTAAAGGTTTCTCCAAAGATGATATCATCGATATATACTTGAATAATCAACAATTCCTTTCCTTGTAATTTCAAAAAGAGGATTTTGTCAATTTTACCTCTTTTGAAATTATTGTTGAAGTGGAACTTGGACAACCTGTCAGCTGGTCGGGGAACCAAGTGTTTTACTTTGCTTCTTTCAAGCTGAGTTTGATATGCTTCTTCAGTCTCACCTTCAAAATTCACATTATTAGTTTGAATTGCATCATCTTTGTTTAGTATTGTCTACTAGACCAGGTCCCTCATCAGGTTCATCATCTACATCAGCTTCCTTGAGATTGCTGGATTCGTGAGGAAGATATTCTTCAGCAGGTTCACTGTTTAGGCCATCTCTCTGAATCCAAAGCAGCTCTTCCATCTCAAAATCTTATTTGTTTTGTAACTTCTCAATTCTTCCACACTCATGAAAAATCACATGAACACTTTTTTCAATGCACTCATTTTTTATTTTTTTATTTTATACACCCGATAAGTCTTGCTAGAGGAAGCATATCCCATAAATACTCTTTCATCATTATTTAGATCAAACTTCCCAATATCATTCCTCCCATTGTTCAAAACCAAACATTTACAACCAAAAGTCTTTAGACAACTCAAGTTAAGCTTTCTATTTTTAAGTAGTTTATAAGGAGTTTTGTTGAGGATTAACCTAATCAGACACATGTTGGTCACATAGAAATATAATCCAAGTGAACCTTGAAAAGTCGTCCACGATCACAAAAATATACTACCTTCCTTCTCTGCTCTAAATCTTCACTAGACCATACATATACATATCGAGCAGTTCAAGAGGTCTGATGGTGCTCACTTGCCTCTTCTTCTTGAATGATGAGCTGGTTTGCTTCCCCTTAGCATGACTATCACAAACTTTGTCATTTGCAAATTTTATCTTTGGTAGACTGTGAACCAGATCCCTTGAAAGAAGTTTTTTCTGTAGAGAAGAACTCACATGACAAAGTCTCATGTATCATAGATCAATATTCTCACCTTGAGCACTAAGAAAACTAAGATTATTACCACGAGCAGTGTTTAAATCAGTAATATACATGCTCTTGCACTTCTTTTATATCAAGATCACCATCCGAGAGATCAAGTTGTGACCACACATTAATTTGATAAGAACTTAACTCCAGTTCCATTATCACAAATATGTGAAACACTTAGAATATTGTACTTCAACCCACATAGTACATAACTTCAATGTAGTGTTCCACAGACTTTCAAGTCTTGCTTACACCTAGAATGTACCCTTTCTTGCCATTGACAAAACAGACACCTCCACCCTGAAGTGACTTGAGAGAGAGAAAGTTCTTAGTTTTCCCAGTCATATGCTTTGAGCATCCACTGTTCATGAACCAACACTGACTGATTTTACCTCTTCTTTACTAGCATAGAAAATTAGTTGTTAGTCTTGGGAACCCATTCGAGACGGAGTTCCAAGTAAGCAGATAAATGAGTGATAAGAAAATTTTTTGTCCAGTAAGTCAGACTAGTTTTCTTCAACTCAAAACCAAAAGCATGACCATGTCTATTCTTATGCTTGTTCGTCTGTTTGGAATAATTTGAAAAACTTTCTTCATGGTTTTTTCAAAATAAGACCGTTTTTCTTAAGATGTCAGATAACGCTCAACTACACTACCACCACATCTGCGAAATAGAGAGCATACATCGTTGAAATGTTGCCGGAGCATTACACAATCCAAAAGGCATTCTCTTAAAGGCAAAGGTCCTATAGGGACATGTAAAAGTAGTTTTTTCTTGATCTTCCGGTGCAATGGAAATCTAGTTCTATCCGGAATAACCATCCAAAAAGCAGTACCATCCACGCCCGCAAGCCTATCAAGCATTTGGTCTATAAACGACATTGGGAAATGATGTTTCTCAGTCCATGCATTTAATTTTCGATAGTCCATGCATACTCGTCAACTAGTGACTGGCCTCATAGGTACAAGTTCACCTTTTTCATTTGGAACCACCGTGATGCCGCATTTCTTTAAGACACATTGTACGAGACTTACCCATTTGCTATCCGCAATAGGATACACCACACCTGCGTCCAACCACTTGATCATTTCTTTCTTCACCACTTCTTGCATAGGCAGATTTAGTCTTCTTTGATGATCAATACTTGGTTTGCACTTACTATCCAATTGGATTTTATGAGTGAAAATCCCGGGAGGAATCCCTATAATATTAGCAATTGTCCATCCGATGAATTGAATGTATCATTTTAACACCTCGACCAATAATTTCACTTGTCACTCAAGCAAGTCCGCAACAATGATGACGGGTAATGTGTCCTCGCTTTGAAGAATACATACCGAAGATGGGATGGGAGTGCTTTCAACTCAAGCTTTGGAGGTTCTTCGGTGGATGGTTTAGTCGGAGGTCTCTCTCGATTTTTTAGATCAATATCAAGCTTCATTGGATTTTTAGAATGAACACCTAATCCCGATAGAGCATCCACAACTTCATCACACCCTTGCACTTTATCCTAATCATAATTTGAAAGAACAACATCCAGGGGTTCACTCATGCACATCATTTCACTCACACTAGCCACTACTTCATCAATCACATCAATCGTTGAGATCATATGGATGTCACTAGGTTGCTTCATTGATTTGTACACATTGAATGTAGCCTCATCATAATTTATTCGGAACTTTAACTCACCACTTTCAACATCCACTAGAGCTCTTTCAGTTGCTAAAAATGGTCTACCTAAAATAATAGGCACCTTCGCATCAATCTCACAATCCAAAATAACAAAATCAGCCGAAAAAATAAATGTATCCACCTTCACCAAGATATCATAAAGTATTCCAATGGGGTATTTAATAGACCGATCAGCTATGAGAAGCCGCATTGTTGTGTATTTAGGTTCGCCTAGCCCAAGTTGTTTGAATATAACATACGACATCAAGTTAATACTCGCCCCCAAGTCACACAAAGCTTTGGCAAATTGAAGCATTCCAATGGTACACGAGATGGTGAATGCCCCCGAATCCTCTTTCTTTTTTATCACATCGCTAGACATAATAGCACTACAATTATGAGAAACTTCAATTGTTACAAAGTCCATACTTCTTTTCTTAGTGACTAGTTCCTTCATGAATTTCGCGTATCCCGGCATCTCCAATATTGTTTCCACTAAAGGAAGGTTTGTGGAAAGTGTTTTGAACACGGATATAAATTTCTTGAACTTTTCATCTTCATTCTGCTTTTTGAGCCTTTAAGGAAAATGGGGATTGATTTTGGGCAACTGTTTTACCAACTTTGGAGAAGATGTAGCCCCTCTTTTTGCTATTTGCAGCTCTTCGATGGTGCTTTGCCTTGGGTTTTCTTCCTCCTCTTCGAGCATGCTATTCTTCAGTGCTTGGTCGAACCTCTCTACATCAATTGTGTCTTTCTCTTCTCCACTAGTGTTTGCCTCATCATTCATCTTCATATCACCACCTGCTACTTTCCCACTTCATGTCAAAACTGCCAAACATTTGTCATGATCAACCTTTGAATTTTCCATATTATCATTTGCACACCTTCCAAATAACTTGGGTTCTAGTTAGGTTGAATGTTGGCTCATTTGACATTCAAGTTGCTTGATTGAATCTGCATGAGAGTTTACTTTATTATTCAAGGATGAGAAATTAATGTTCATTTCTTTAAGCATGTCATCAGACCCTTCAACCTTATCTAGAATGCGTGATAACAATTCATCCACTCGAAGGCTCCCTAAACTTCCCCTAGACTTTGGGCTGTCACTTGTTTGCACGTGATACACATCATGATTGTCTTCTCTCCTCCAAAAGTCATGTTGGTCAGCCTAATCTCGATTGTAACTTCTCCGCTCATCTTTAATAAATGTGTTCCAACCTTGATTCCCACCTAACTTTAAAGAGTTTGAGTTAGAATTCTCCTCTAGTCTTGACACTTTTTTCACCTCATCGTTTTCAGAAATACCTCTCATCACTTGTTCATTTAGCAACCGCATTTGAGACATCATCTTTGCTATCATATCGTGTCGTTCTTGGTTTTTTCTACCTGCTCTTTTGTCAACCTAAAATTCAAGGGAGACACCTGATCTTCCTTAGTGTACCACTTACAATTGATCTTTGTCATTTCATCGAGGAGAGTGGATGCTATAGAAAATGGTTTCTGCATGATTTCTCCTCGAGCAAGTTGGTCAGCCACCCCTATGTTTATTAAATCGAGACTCTGATAGAAGTATTGTAGCAATACGTTGCTCGGGAGTCCATGAGTTGGTCACTTGAGCAACAATTTCTGAAACCTCAACCACGTTTTATGAATCGGTTCCCCATCTACCTGTTTAAAGTTCTAATATGATCCCTTAGCTTCATCATCCTCGAGGGAGGGCAAAACTTGACATAGAATAGATCGGTGAGTTCTTCCCACGAAGTGATTGATTCTCTTGGTAACTCAGCCAACTATTTCATTGCCAACCCCATTAGAGAGAATGGGAACAACCGAAGTCTGATCGACTCTTGTATGATATTCTTGAAGACAAATGGAGCACACACGTCCACGAAGTTTTGGATATGCTCATATGGATCCTCATGAGCTAACCCTTCAAATGAACCCTTCATTTGCAATAGCTGCAACATCGTGCTAATCACATGGAAAACCGTGTTTCCCATGATCGGAGGTAAACGAATAGCACCTACACCACCCAATTGAGCTTCATTGACATCATTCAAGTTACCGAAGTCATCTCGATGTCCAAGTTGGCTAGCATTACTCCCGTTCACACTCATCTCGTCGCCTATTCACAAGCAGCCAACAACAAACACAAAACAAAGTAAGTCGATTCAACTACAAACAAGATTATATCACAACTAGACTTCACTAAAAGAATTCTAAACACCACTCCCCGACAATGACGCCATTTTTTATAACGCTCAACTACACTTCATCCAATTCTAAGTGTAGGCGATCACAATCTAGTATAAACCCAACGAAGAGATGGGGTCGATCACACATGGAGTGATACGGTCGAGAATTCAATTAAGAAGTGAAAGGCATGTTCTAATCGATTATAGGAATAAAGTTTATCGAAATAATTAAAGTAAATTGCAGGGGTTGTCAACTAATGTCAAATGAGGGATTTGATTTGTCAACTAACAACTACGAAATCAGGGAAATATTCAAGAAGAGAGGGATCATTGGGGATGCAATCGATTAATTGCCAATTTCGCTATACGGGTGATTACTAATTACCAAAAGTTTTTGAATCTTAGTGGGTAGGCTAGACTATAGATGTAATAGCCATCTCTTGATCAACTATCACGATTCAAGCGAGTTCTCTTGAACCTCGACAAGCATACAATTAAGAACAACCCAAAACCTCAATTTACCTACTCTCTCGAGCTAGATAGGTAGGATTGAATTAAGACTAACTCTCTCGAGCTGAATCCCCAACAACCCAATCACTACAACCATCAATTGATAACCTTAATTATATAACCTCTTCTCAAGCAAGCATAGAATACTAGACTAGAGCTACATGGGTAACTACAGTTCATGCATTAAAACTCAGTTATCAGTCGAACCCACTTCAAAACAACAATTAAATCAGTAATTACTAACTCCCATACACTAATTGAGGAAATTAATCACATAATCACACCCCCAAGAATAGGGGTTTTAGTCACGCATTATAAAGAGTAAAAAAACATTACCAACTATATTTTCCATAAGATGGGTAACGAAATTTGAGTCTTCACAATACTTAAATTCACCTTAAAATCAAAACCCAACTTCAAACTTTTCTCAAAAACTAGTGTTTGGAGCATAAAACCAGAGTCTAACAATGTTAGGATACTAATTTCTCTTTTTGAAAATCAATTTATACGTTCCAAGATTTTAGCCTCTGGGGCTATACAACAGTATAAGCCGAGCGTTGCCAACCTGGTTGGTGACGTGCCAAATGCTCCTCTCCATCGCCTTTTTAGCTTGAGTCTTCACCCTTTCTGTGCTGTGATTTTAGGAGATCGAGGTCGAGCTCGCCGACCTGATTAGCAATGCACCAATTGTCCTTTCTCAATGCCATTTTTGCTTGTATTTCCACTAATTATTCTATAACTTTAGACAGGTTAAGACTCCTTCGCCGAAGGGTACGTTCCACTGCCGAGTTGTCTTTGTCCAAGGGCTGGCACACTGTAACTTTAGGCGAGTTGAAGGACCACTTGGCGAGTCGTTGAGTGGCCTTGGCGATCTTCAGCCTTGTATTTCTTCAACTGGTTCAATTTTTCTACTCTCTTTTGCCCGGTAATGTCTTTATCTTACCTTTTTCTCTTCCTAGCTGCAAATCAACACATAAGCATCAGTTTAGAGCACAAAATAGGCAATAAGGACACTAAAACTATAATTATCAAGCACTAAATGAGTCGAAATCCTAGACTCATTAATGTCCATTTCGATCACAATGCACACATAGCAAATTATCAGCAATAGAATATATTTGTTGTGAGGATTGTATGGGGGGTTTATCTTCTCACCACCCAACTCTCTTTTACTGTTGTTACCTTGACTAATTAAATTCATAAGCATTTTAGAGGAAGTGGTCCATTTTAGGGATTTGTTCAGTTCCTCTTTTATACGAACTAGGTCCCTCTCCAACACAAGATTTCTTTCTAGAGCCAATTGCATCTTCATTTCAGTAGTGCAGAACTTATTTTCAAGCTCAAGCTGCAAGCTGCTGGTCTCGTTATTTCCTTTAGAAACCATTGTAGTCACCCTTTTTATCTTTTCCTTCAATTCTATATTTTCAGCTTCTAGAAAACCATTTGTTTTTCAATATTAGATATTTAAGTAACTAGAGCAATTTTTCCATCTTGAGAGATGTCTAGGATATTGTCCAAAAGATAATTCTCAGTGGTTAGTTCATTGATCAAATCATTTAGTACAACAACTAGCTTTCTCAATTTACTAGTGGAAGTTTTGCTTGAAGTCAGATAAGGTTACCTCTTCATTATCATCTTCATCATCTGACTTTTCCATGAAAGCAAACATAGAGTCAAAAATTTCTTCATCATCTTTTACTTCGAGCATAAAAGCACCATTAGGGTGTTCAGATTCGTCTGAATCACTTAAGGAATTTCCCAAGTCAGCCAGAGCTTTCTTTATCACACAATCAACAACTACTGTTCTTTTGCTTGACCTGTCAACGACCTGGTCCCTTATTTTATCCTTGTCTTTTCCTTTTAGAGCATCAATCATATAGACATTTCCAGGCCATTAAAATTCATCTGTGAGTTGCTTGAGGTATTTTCTCAAATATCTAGAGTTCTCTTTCCTTTAGATTCAGCCACTGCACTTTCTCTCAATATGTTTGTAATCGAATCCCACCTTTTGTCTATACCTTTGAGAACGAGACCGTCCTTTCTTCTGTGCATCTCATTAACTTTAAGATGTTCAAATAGAGCATCCAACGTCAGTACTTCAGGATCCCTTGTCTCATAGATAATATCAACTTCATCCGTTCAAGATTTGGGAAGAATTTCCAGTATCTTAGTGACCTTCTTGCACGCAGAGACATGTTCTTCCAAGAACATAAGATCATTTATAATGGTGGAGAATCTAGTACGCATTTCATGAATAGATTCACCTTCTTTTATGGTGAAGCTTTCAAACCGAGTAGTGAATAGATCTAGCTTAGATTTCTTTGTTTGCTCAGTACCTTTATACACTATTCTCAATCGATCCCAGATTTCCTTAGGTAATTCACAAGACGAAATCAGATCATATTCATTTGCTCCAATGCCACACATTAATAGCTTCCTGACTTTGTGAATTTTCTCACCTTTCTTTTTGTCGGAGTTATTATATTACTGTCGAGTTTTGGGAACGACCCTTGTGACATCCCCATCTTTTACTTCTATAGTTGGAACATAGGGACCTTAACAAATAACATCCCATAGCTCAATGTCCTCAGTCATGAGATAGTCATACATGTTAATATTCCACCATCTATAGAATTGACCATAAATAAGAGGTGGTCTTGTAGGAGACTGACCTTTTTGCAAGTTTAGTGGAGTCGTCATTCTTCGCATGAATCTCTCTCTTGGTATTAACTGTTAACCAGATAGAGAGCCTAGACTCTGATACCAATTTTTGGAATGTATGTGTGTATCAATGATCACTGGACCTGGTCCCAGACATAATAATAATGTGAAAAATAAATAGCTCAAAGTAGATCAGACACAATGATTTTACATGGAAACCCCCTTGTTCAAGGGAGGTGAAAACCACGACCTGTACTCACAGGATTTCAATCCAAACTCTATTTCACTCAAACAGAGAAAAGTTTCAGATTACAAACTCTTGCATCCTAGGAATTAAAACTCTTTAATCCCTTCCCTCTTAATGTAGCAACTCTGCTACAAAGGAAACCAAGCAATAACTCTATTGCACACTAAACCAACTAACTTTAGTTGATCTAGACTTTAAGAACCCAACAAGGCTAACTCTAGCCACCAACTCATATCTCAAAGATAAGAGCTAAACAAGCAGCAACTCTACCGCACCCACACATCAACTAACTCTAGTTGACACTCCTAGGCAACTCTACCCAAGAGAACATTAAAATAATGATGTAACAAGGCTTGATTAAAACCTAGATGACTCGACCAACTAACTCTAGTAAATACGACTCAAACTAACGACTTCGACAAGCAGCCGATCTACTATCCTTTATAACTTTGGAGTAGATTTACAATATAAGAACATAAGACACAAAGCTCAAATACAACAAGGATGATTCAACAATCCATCAGGTCCTTGTTGAGCATGAGCAGTGTTCTTCCTTGAAGATAACCTTTTCTTTGTGAGCTTGTGAATTTTCAGAAATTCAAAACTTTGTTTGCCAATTATTAGGTTTCTGTTTGGATAAGAGACTATTATCAAATGAACACAAACCCTTGGGACAAAGTCATTGGCTGAGTGCCTGCTACTCTAAAAGGTTGTGCACCAACCATGTCAGATTTGACAGCTTTTAGACAGCTGTCTTTTGTCCTTTTCATGTACGCAGTATCTCCTCAACCAGGTCCCTTGTTTGGTCCGAAAATTTGTTAAATCATTAAAACTTCAAGTCAACTTAAAATAATTAGGTGCTATGGTAAGATTCGACAATTTCTTTTAAAAATCTTGTTAAATCTTTTTTCACATTCCAAACAAGAAGGGGTGTAACTGGCACCTAATTTCGAAACTTAGGTCTGAGCCACCATATTATACCATTTTCCAATGATGCATAGCAGCTACACTTAATCAAGAAAATAAATGGATAAGTATATTTCGGCTTAAAAATAAGCCCTCGGTCGAAAAGGCCCCTATTAACAACTTTATAAAGAAAACAATTACTCCCAATAGTTTATATAAAGCAATAAATAAGTAGCAAGTTTTGTTTGGGCCGTCGAGACCACCATGATCTCTATACAATAACTGAAAATATGTAAATACAATATAAGCGAAACTAGAATGTCATTAAACTATCAATGACAATAACAAGGCCCATCTGGACAACATCGTAAATATACAACCTAATAAACTAGTTTGCAAGCCTCTATTGATCCAACAGTTGGAGGGACAAGGCCCCAATCTACCCAATAACTATGAATAGTAAAATCGGCAAACCTCTAAGACTCTAGCAACCCCTAGAACACAAGAAGTCAACCACTCTATTGAAGACTCGACTATCCTACCCAACAGTTCTATTTGGTTATTGTTTGAGACCTGTAGACATGAATGCAGCGCTCCCAAACAATAGGGTGTCAGTATGAAATAATGTACCGAGTATGTAAGGTAAGTGAAAGCTTAAACTAAAGCTAATGCCATAAATACTGAAAGTAGTCTCATATGAGGGTTAAAGGTATTCTGTACATACTTATTAGCTTCCAAATGTAAAAATAATGAGACTGATAACATAATTACTGTAAATATTCAAGTGCGGAGTCAGATATTATTATGCAAGGCTAACCCATTAAGACAAGACGAAACTATAATCACACGTTTTTACAGTGGAAAGTTCCTATAAAGAGTTCATGGGCAGCCTTCTCATTTAGGAGGCGCAGGTTAGTAACTCAAAATTAAATTGAGACCACGGTTGCCATCTTTATATTTGGTTAAAGTACATAAATATAAAATATATTGGTAGCATAAAATTGATAATTAAACTACCAATATAACTCCCGGGCAAAACACCTCTAGTAATGTTCCTGAGTTACACCAACCCCCAATATGAGACATCAATGAGTAGTTTTTCTAGAGCAAGTTGAATTCGAAAATTTAAGGAATCATGTCAAAAGGTCAAAGGATAGCTTAAATTCGAGCATTCAGATAACTTGAGGTAGCTAATTAATTTTCTATCGATGAACGAATAAAGCATTCAAATATTTTCCTACTAAATTCTAATTTCACAATATGCATATATCTTGAATTCAGGCTCAAATAACTTGAAATAGATAATTAATTTTCGATCAATGAACTAATAAAGTATCCATGTATTTTCCTACTAAATTCAACTTTCACAGTATGCAACATGTCACCAAGAAAATAATCAACATGTTGAATTCACGGTAAATGAAAACAAGAGAACCTGAAAATATATATAATATAAAGACATAGTAGGTGATGTATTGATTACAATGTACATAAAGTCTGATTAGATTTGTAAATCAATATATTGTCTGTGTATAGAGATCTTAAACATTCTAAAACCGCCTTCTTTACCTATACTTAAAATTTAACTAGCACGATGACAACAAGAATAAAAAGTCAGTTGTAATTTCATTTTTGGAGTTAAATAATGGAAACTTAAAAGGTAGGTATTTGGAAAATCCAACATAACATGAAGTAAATATATGAAGAAAAGTAACATAGTTTATGCAGATAATAATTAAAATCCAAGTTTTACAATAGTTGCATGATTAGACTTGAGAGAATACTAAAAACAACTAGTTCATGATTACCACTTAATCCTTTCATTAATCACTTTTCAATCCCAATCTAAGCTCCAAATCTAGGCCATTAGGATCTTTGTAGTTACAAAGACTATCTAGTTTTGATTCAAATTCGGAAAACAACATGTCATATCCTTCAATGTCTTCAATGAAGTGATCAATTATCTTCGATATCATCGTAACCTGTCATAGGGGATGGGCGAGAAAACACGTGAGTCATAAAATATAGAAAATAACAATTACTCCTATTAACTATGTTATACGAATTCAGAAATATTTTTAAAGTATCTGGGTAGCATGTAGTCAAATAGTAGAAAATGAAAACTGACATCTTCTCCAAATTTAGCATATTCATTTAGCAAGTCTCGTAGGATAGCTCGTTGTTGCCCAGGATTGTTGCTAGCAGCACAAAATTGTTCCTTCAAATCCACACATATTTGAAAATTCTCTGAATACATTATTTTGTTTTTCAAATGATCAATCTTACTTTCTTCTTCCATAATTTGTTGGGCCTGAAATCAGTATAATTCAATATCACAATTTACAATATATATGTAAATAGTGAAAGATATAATTTTAAAAAATAAAAATGTGACTAGATCATTATTATTGTGATAACAGTGACGGGGAGTAGTTTAGCAAAATAATTCATCAATCGTCTGAGACATCTTTGTAGTAACTGATCCTCTTTTTATTTTTCTAGCAACTTATAGATTTATTTTTCTAGATCATTATTTTATTTGAGCGCTAGCAAAACTAAAATCTCTTGAGAAAACATTAGACCCTATCTAAAATTTATTTCAGACCATGGTTAAAGGTTTTGTTTGAGTGCTAGCAAACCTAAAATCTTTTGAGAAAATATTAGACACTATCTAAAATTTTGTAAGTTATTCTAAACATTAGAAATAACCTAATATTTTGCGACTTTGTCTATAATATTAAGCAATTTATGAATAAATACTATACTTGAATATATCATTGTCCGAAAGGATAATTTTCAAAAGCTATATTATTATACAAATCTCAAAAATAATGATAAAATCTAATTGGTAGCCCTTAAAGAGAATATTTGTGTTAATCAATTGTATTTTAGAAACTAATTACCCTATATGGAAACTAACATTTTTTAATCCCTGAATTATCATTTTATTATGATTTTGGTTCTTGTATTATTTGACTAAGCACGTTAGACCTTCAATTAAGTTAAATGTGTTCTTAACTTAAAGGAGCAAAATCAAACATTTACTTTAATTGAAGGTCTAATGTGCTTAGCCAAATAACATAAGGATCAAAATCGGAATAAGACAATAACTCAGGGACCAATAATTAAAGACATGGATTTCACAAAAAAATAATAATTAAAGAACTTGAAGTGTCATGCCCATAAGTCAAACCCACAATCAATTAGCATTTTAAAACTCTTTTGTTGTTTTCTAAAAACTTTCATTTGTCAAGAGAATTCAACAATTTAAACATATTGTCAAAGAAACATTTAACATTTATATGTACACAATATAAATATATATTCCAAATAACCATCAAAATTTTATAATAAAAACCTTGATGTAGTATCCTTTGTTATAAAACCAAATCTTGACTTGTGTTGTATCAAGCCCTAGATCCTCACTCAATTGCTCTATCACATCATTTTCTGGATTTGGCTTTTGGCTAAACACCCTAATCAAAAATAAAATATATGTTATAATAAAGAAAATCAATTACACAAAATAAAAATAAATAAATTAACAACATGAGTTAAGACACATATCTCAAATGCATAGATTTCACTATAAAAAATAATAATTGTGAAAGACTCTAAAAATAATTTCGACAAATCAATTCTCATTTTTAGTAGTGAGATGCACAAAAACCTATGATAGGCATCATAGAGAACATCATCAGTGAGTAAAAATTCAGAAAACATAAAAGGATAAAAAAAAAGAGCCAAATAATTATTTATTCAACAAACTCACTCTTCAAGTTTCTCAATTATTTATTCATACGAATGTTGAAAAATCGATTTTCCGATCTCTTGACCAGAAGTTGACCCAACACTTGCATTATTTTGAGAAGTCATGAATGTGAGAAGAATGAAACAAGAGAGAAAATAAAAATGTGATGAACAAATAAAGTTCATTCTCAACGAAGAAATGTGTAGAAGAAAATTTGTCCAATCTTGGATTTATAGGGTCTTCGAAACGAAATCATGAATTTTTGTGGACAAACATTTAATGAAATAAGATTAAGTAGTCTAACTACTCATAAATATGGTTGGTAAAACTTAATATTTCTTTTAATGTTTATAAAAGTACTAATAAGTTTATAAGTAAAATAAAGATGAAGAACTTAATTTGTTTGTGTCACGACTCAACTATTAGGCCGTGTGGGCACCTATTCTAACACCTAGATAGGAGGATTTTTACCACCCAATTTAAAACTGATAATGCAGAAGTAAAATGAAATATGATATTTCACCTTAGTAAAATAAAAGAATCAATCTCAACCTTAATTACAACAAAAAACTTTTTTGCACATACAACGGAAAACTCTCTCTAAGAACTAGTCTAAAAGGTACAAGAGCTTCTAAGAGATACAAATATTAAAACAGGACACAACTCCCATCATAAGGAAGAGAGGAGTAGAAGTTCTTGTGGATCACCATCATCTTCATCTAGGAAACATCGATGATCCTGCAACCAGACTATACCAAGTAACATAACATGAGTAGTATCAGTGCAAACAACATGTATTAGTAGGCATAATTGATTGACCCAAATCCACCACGTAATATCATGTAAATAATTAGAAGAAACATAAAACTTGAAGTTATACAACCTTGATCTTTCAACAACATCCATTACCACCAGGTATACTACCTCTGAACTCATACACTCTATCCTAGGCCTCCCTAACTCATTCCACTGCCAACTTCACCGGTAGGAGTCATTCCACCCTACTATAATGTCCTAACATATCCCCTTATCACATGCATGCTTCCTGAGCTTACCCATCTTACCAAAAACTAGAATTATATTCCAATTCTTAATTCAAATCTACCAACTATCCTTGTTAACCGGTCTGTCACCTCACTTAAGATCCCATGCCACCAACCCTGATCCTTGGACCTTAGCCAATTTAGTGGGCCTCCTACAATTTTTTTACTTATCTACTTTGACTCAACCCAAATTCAATACACTCTTTAAGTAATCCGGACCACCCAAGGATCTCTAAAACACCATCTATGGTGCTTAATTAACATGCAATCCCGATGATACAAGAACCACTCCAGCAAATTAACAAAATAATTCGACCACTTACAGACCAACACACACAAGCACATCAAAACATATTTACTTTCATCCATGATAGAACTTGTATCAGGCGTGGTACTCGAGCAAATCATAATAGAATTTGTAGCAGGTGTGGTACTAGAGCCAATCGATATACATTATTTACAAGGCGTGGTACCCAAGCCAATCGAAAGTCAAAAAAATCACAACCACAAATGAAATAACTCACACTTGTAAAATCAACAAGTATTTAAGACTTGATGAGAATAACAATGAATATCCTTAACAGTCATTCCCTTATCTCCTAGAACACGAAATGTACAAGCAATACTAGTGAAACAATTAAAATGAACACATTATAACATAAATTGGAAAATAATTTAACCATCACCTACACCAACTATGGTCCATTGTCCTATCTTACATGACCCTTCTTAGACAGATTCCCGACTCATTTAGTTAGCACATTAATGCATAAATCTCAATGTCAGACCTATTAAAAAGTACACATCCTTCTCCGGAAATCCCTTTCTATCATTTATAACCAGGCTAAAAGTCTATTATGACCATGTAATCCATTCACTTAATCATTATATGTGCCATGAACCCACCTCAAATTCGATTTCTCAAAGATTAAAAACCATAGGATAAACACCTACCATCAGTCAAGCGTCGACATCATCTACCCCAAATCCCAATACCTTTCCATCCCAAAGAGAAATAACCAACATGTTTTAGACATCCACACTCCGTGTTTAGAGGCCTAAGCTTGAAATCTTCTTACATTCTACAACATATTATGTATTCAAAAATAAGTTTAACCACTTAGTTAAGCCTAGCCTACTTGGGTGCCAAGAAACTACTTCGGGAGTCTAAGCACAGACTTTTGGCTTAGTAGAGGCGAAACATGAGGGAAATTAGGCCTGGAATCCATGGGTTTTACCCCATTCGAGCGGAAATCCTTCATCATTATTGTTCCCAAGCTTTGGAGCAGCCTAGGAGGGTTTTTAGAACAACCCGCGTCCTTTTTGAACATGAAGCAGAGAAGTCCAATCATAAAATCTGTGTTGACTAGTTTTTGATCCTGTTAGCCCGTTATAGCAACCTACCAAGCGCTACATCAAAAGTGCTATAACGGAAAAATTCTCGCTATAGTGAGATGATTTTAGCTCGAGTCAAATTTCAAAAAATTTCATCATGTCACGCCAATGTAATTCAATAAGGTATTTCAATAATTCCTAAAATTCCGTAACGAGGTATCTTTTAATAACGACTAAAAGGGTCGTTATAGTTTTAAGTGTTGTGTGTAAGATTTGACAAAAAAAATTCTTATAAGTTGGTTCAATCTTTTTTCCCCTTTTCATTATCCTCATAAAATCTAACAACTAGAGTTTGTTAAATAATTTTTGGAGATTAAAAGTGCCCAGTTTTATCAAACTTAAAATATTAAAACTTCACAGGAGTATAATTAGAGGCACATTCTGAATTTTAACTTACAAGACTCTTACTATTGAACTCTTCGTACTTCTAATAACCCGCTAGGTTATTTTCTCTATTTTAGTATATTTTTTTCGTTTAGAAATTTTAAGTAGCAATCCTAAGTTATTTATGACTTGTTAAGACTGACAGTTTAGTCACCTGCTCGTTCATTTGGTTTTATGCAAGTTTCTATGTTTTGGAGCTTCTATAGTTTAAACGGTTGACTTTGGTCTAAACATCAAGTAAACGACCTCAACATGTAATTTTGATGGTTCCACTAGCTCCGAAACATAACTTTTGGTCTAGATGAATCTTTCGTTCAGATTTTGAGGCTTCCAGACTCGTTTAAGCTACCTTATGACTAAACTCTAGAATGGAGCTTGAGTGTGGGATCCACTTTGAATAGAGGCGACCTCCGTTGGAAGTTTTGACATTTCCGTTGAGTCTAGAATGTCATTTCTAATTGAGTAGTATATTCGATTTGCATTGGTGGGACCCAAAAATAATTTTAACAGTCCGGCAGATACTTGGGAATTTAATACCAAAAGGTGGTGCACTAGCTGCTGATGTAGCTGCTCCCGTGAAGCCTAAGCTCACACCTGCAAAAAGCAGGCCACTCCTACGGAGCTTGGCCACTTTGGTGACTTTACCCCTATGGAGCTGGGGTTTGCTCATGTGGAGTTGGTAAGTCGCTGACCCTCACACTGGCGACCTATTGCACGCCTTCAACGACGTCGGGGTCGCCGGAGCAGCAATAACAATGATTAAATCATTGAGGCCATCTTTTTTTTTTCACTTTGTTTTGGAGGTTTGAAAGCTCAATTCTTGGAAATTTCTTATGAGATTTGTTGCATTGAGATGGGATTAGTGTGAGAACATTGTTAAGGTTGTTTTTCACTCTCCTGAATATGTAATTTCACGTTTAAATTGTCGATTTTACTTAAGAAGTGGATTTCTTGAACTTTTCCTTGTTGAATTGTTTTGACGTCGTTTGAGGCTTGGATTGTGCCTATTTTGGGGTACAAGTTTCTTGTGTTGGTTAGGACCTTTTGGTGGAATCAATTCATGATTCCTTGCGCGAGTCCCATAATGCCCTTTTTGGCTCATTTTTAGCCTCATTTTAATTGTTGTGAACTAGGTGTCAATATGATCGTATTGATGTTGTGATCATTAATTTGATAAAGTGTCATGGTTAGAGGTGGTTTGAAAGGGAAAACCTCTGGTTTAATAAATTTTATAGCGCACATGATCGACAACGAGGTAGGCTACAACTTACTAACCTTAGACTTTGCTTGTGATAGTATTTATGTGATGTTTAGCTAGTTTTGAGTGGATTTTTAGTATGATTCCCATTTAAATGATAACATTCTCGCCTTAGCCTATTTTTGGTATTTTATGGGAAATAAGTATGTTTTTACAATTATCTGTGATGCTTATCTTGTTGTGTTGAGTTGACCTTAGCCTAGGCTTAGGCTAGTGTTAGCACTACCAAAAAATTAGTGTTTACCGACGAATAGAATCTGTTACTTATCTATGAAATTCGGTCACTAACCATGATTAGCGACATATTAATGATGGATTGTTAGTTGTTACTACTTTGCTCGTTAATAATCTCTTAGTGACAAAAAATGAGTTCCATCACACGTTTAGCGACGTCTTAGTAACGAATTATATATGTCGCCACTTGTTGGTGACAGACTGGTCCGTCATTATATTTATATAGTTTTATTGCTATTTTCATAATTCATTTAGTCATTTTGGATAAATTTGAGACAAAATTTTGATGGCTAGTCCGTCGCAACATATTCCGTCATTTGAGCCAGCATATTTGGCGCTTAATACTCCGTCGCTAGTCCGTCGTCAACATTCTTTTGATAGCAATGACCAAATAGTCGCTAAATTTGTTGCCAATTTTTTTCATGTAAAATTATTTGATTTGTTTATTTTAAATATACAATGCTGATATAAACTAAAAGCAAATTACTAAATACTCCAAAAATAATCAACATTCATATAAAATAATACTCATAGATGATTCAAAATATATAAATAGCAAATTCAAACCACATATTTTTAGTTCAAATTATCCAAAGTAATCTATCAAGTAATCTTAAATGAACCTACGTTCACAAAAAAATGTTACTATATAATTTGTAGTTTTCAAAAAAACTTGACAATATCAAAAGTTAAAGTTGTGGGAGACTAAGGGATACAATCGTCACTTGAAACTGAGGGATTGACCTCATCCACATTAGTAGTAGCCGGAGGCTCTATGGATGTCACAATCGATGTGTTATCAATGAGAGTAATCACTGCTTGTACCCGCTCAAGAATAACATGAAGAAGATGATTAGTAAATGCATGCATCATTTGCTTTACAAACTCATCAATATTTGTTGTCGGTGTTAATTGAGAAAATGAAGGTGATACCAATGATGATACACTAAGATCCTGCTCAAAGTACCTTTTTACTTCAGATCCAAGACCGTATAATACTCTTTTCTTTTCTCCCCCACAGCTTGGTAATATGCTTCACATTTGATCAATATCAATTTGAGACACTTTTTTCCCATAATATTTCTTCATATTTTTCCTATAATGAGTAGAGGAAATGAGAAAGCATTTAATTAAGACACTGTTTATGTTTACTATCTTAGAGTCTTATCATTTGGTGAGAATACAATAAATTTTGTGATTTCCACACGCTCAAACACAATACTTGAATTTATTACTGCTACTCATGAATCATACTTGAATTTTACAATATAATTAGAAATAAAATGTTAAAACATAAGATATGAGAGAAAATCACAGTACAAACACATGGGCCGATGAGAACTATGCTACATATGTATAATAAGAAGCTAAACCTTCTATACAATACTAATACACAAAAAAAGAATGGAAGCCTTACAGAAATAAAAATAGTATTATTTGGATCTGTACAATGTGGACCAATATCAGAGCTCTTGAAAGTATTTTGTTTGAGCGTGTATGTCACTCCCCGAGTCTACACCTTGGACGTGGCTGGCACTCAAGAACCATTGCTGGCCCCAAGCGAACCCTTGGCCTGAGTTACTTACTCAGCGGAAGACTTAACTCATCACGTACACATTTATGAAGTAACTAGAATGTTATAAAGGAACATTCAACTGGCTAAGGCAAACTTAAGTCTTTAACATATGAAATGAAAAGTAAAGACAACTGAATTAACTAACTGACTGTCTGTCTGTCTATGAAGCCTCTAAACAACTGAAATAGATGTCGGGACAGGCTCACAACATCCTAATGAACTAATACTAAAACTGAAAGCAATGAAAAGGAGTCCTCTGGAATGCAAAGAGGCTCACCAACAGACTCTGAACTGCTTACTGGATCAACGATGCGCCGGATGCCGATTCTAGTTATCTGTGTTTGCATCATAATAAGATGCAAGCCAACTGGCATCAGTATATTGAATGTACAAGTATGTGAGTTGGAATGCTAAACACAACTTAAGCTTGAAAAGAAATTGAAGAACTCACCTGGCTCAACTCAACTCAACATAACTGAACTCATTTCAATATAAAGCAGTTTTAAAACAAGTGCAATATAAAGAAAAGTTGTTTAAAACATGAAGTCAACTCTGGGTGTATGCAAAGATACACTAAAACTCTAAAATATATGTAACAATACAAATAACTGTGTATATAAGATTACAAATAACTTCTATGGGAGTTTCTCTAACCGACAACCATCACTTAAGAGCTATAGTGATGATATAACGATCTTCCTCACGCTGCCAGTGCATCCTATACCTTGCCACAGGCATAAGACTTGAACTACTAAGTGGATTCACTACTCTATGCGAAAAGGATTCATCTAAAAAGTATGACGGCCCTTTTCTACCCATGATGGCTACATGGTTTATGGGGGCTGTGGGTTCTCTTAACGCTCCCCCATATCGGTGCTCAATACTATTCCCAAAATATGATACTAGCTCTTTATGTTTAAAAACATACTTCTTTTGTGATTTGAGATTAGTGCTAAAAAACTTAGCTCAAAGGCTATCTTGGAAATCAAAGTTTCCCATCTTGCTTCATTTAGAAAGCAATTACTCTTTTCTGAAAACTATCCCGAAGGCCCTTTGGAAATCAGGGTTTTCTTTCTTGTTTATATGTGAAAACATTTTAAATCCTTTGGGAATACATAGTCCCCATATACTTTTAAAGAAATGGACTTCAAACTTTACTCTTTACTCTTTACTCAACTTGAACTTTAAGTCTTAAAACAAATATAAAACATTTGGAAAAGACTCTAAGAACTTCCTAGACTTGGCTCTTGACTTTCCTTGAATTTGAATTTATGGATTCAAGGTTATGATTCATGTTTCTGGGTGATTTCTAGATGTTTAGAAGTCATTTAAAGTAGTTAGAATAAATGGAAAGTGTTAGTACACTTTAGAAAGGCTTAAACAGACTGAATGACAAAAACTAGGTGAAAAATGACGATTCGGGCGCATTCGGGGCACGCCACGCCAGGCCCCAACTTTCTGGGGCTCACTTGCAGTGCGCCGCCCTAGCCTCCTGGCGCTATGGGGGCGCGACGCGCCATGCCCTCCCCAGGTGAGTCTGACGAATTTTTGATCTCGTTTTCTGATGCTAAATCGTTTTAATCCGATTCTTTTCTCAAATTCACTTTAGATTCATGTACCCAAATCATATACACAAACTCTAACCCAAACAACTCAAGGAAACAATACTTTAACATCAAGAAACTCCTTAATCCCAACTCATAATCATGAACGAAATCAAATCAAGAACAACTATCAAGACCATCAAATTCTCAATCTTTTTAAGACGAAAATACGCTGAATTAAACATGCTTGGCGCGTGGGTGAACTAACCCAACGCTATGTGATCTCACATACCTTGTAGGGATCACCCCCAACGAAATCCACAAGCTAATCTTGACGAATCTTGAACGAATCTTGAACGTTCTTCTCCTTTCTCCTTTCTCCAAGCCCTAGCGTGAAATTCACTTATCTAAAACTGACCAAAATCTGACTTTACCCCAATTAAACTCCTAAAAACGAATTAGAATAATTAGGTAAGGAAAAGACTAAATTACCCTTCCAAAATCCGGATTAGACTTTCCTTAATCCAACAGCCCAACTTCCAAAGGGCATAACTTACTCATACGAATTCGGAATCGCG
This sequence comes from Solanum microdontum, assembly GCA_036250385.1. Classification (NCBI taxonomy): domain Eukaryota; kingdom Viridiplantae; phylum Streptophyta; class Magnoliopsida; order Solanales; family Solanaceae; genus Solanum; species Solanum microdontum. The sequence goes on from JAJONQ010001222.1 coordinate 49,467, forward strand.
GAAACTCGGTGGCGTTGGAAAGATCATTCCAAGATCTTTCCTACCATATCTGGAAGTACCTCTAATTAATCCTGAGCTAGAAGTTATGACCGTTTGAAGTTGGCCAAAACTCGACTTTTCCTAACTTAAACAAATTTTCCAGATTTTTATTATTTCCAAAAAAAAAACACTCTTTCTAATTCTAGCTCTTTCTAGTTCTTTCAATTTGCGAGATGTTACAGTGTAGGTCATGCCCTTTTAGCTGATCAGGTCAAGCTAATTGATGTTATAAAAAAAGCTGGCAATGTCAAGGTAAATCAATTGGTTAAAATTGTGATAACAGGAGGTGAGATTTATTTTTTCCTGTATCTTTGTGTTGTTTTAAATTATGGTGCTTGGAATTGCTTAATTTTGGAATCTGTTAGCCTTTGCCGTGAAAATTCTGATTTTTTTGAAGAGTGCAGTAATTTAATTGAGGCAGAATGTGTTAATTTCTTTTATTTTTTTCAATCTGTGTATATATGAGTAATATGACTAATTGTGACTAAAAATTATTGGATGGAATGGCGATAACCTCAAAATGGGGTAGTTTTTCAAGCTACTTAAGTTTCCTGGAGTTCATTAGTGATAACTACCAAGCAGTTAGATGCCATATACCTAAACACCAAGCTGGGACAAAGGCTCAACTTGTTCAAACTAGGCTGGTATTTTTTACAGAGTTTGGTACAGCTTGAGCAACCATGAAAATGGAGCCCAAGTTGAGACACCTAATACAAAGTGTGTTAATCATTAGCTATATGAGCCCATAAGAAATGAAGTTTCAAACTGTCAGCTTCACTCACTACAAAGCTGCCAGAATCCAAAAAAGAAAATGTGCAACTCGAAAAAGACCCTCTCCACTCATCATGAAAAGTTGTCTCATTACACCACCGAATATAACATCAATTACACATCTATCAGACATAGAAGCTGTCCTACACAAAGTATTTTACAGTTCTCATGCAGTCGTAAGACCCATTGTCAAGCTACTCTATCAAAACTAATCTATGGTGACTTAAATGAATCTCATGCTCCCAATTCCAACGAAAAATTTCCATCAAAACAAGTGGTTATTGGTTTTGTTCTTCTCATATGTTATTTCGCATAACACCATATTAGACATAGTAATAGTCCTCAACCATATTTCAAAAAATAGTTAGAATTGGAATCACAGACACCATCAAACCAATGCCAAAGAGCATTTTCCTAATCATGTCATATCATCAAACATCAACCTAACAAATGCAGTAATTAAGAGAACTTAACAATTCGAGTTCAGTGTATGCAGGCTATAATTTAACTAATCAGATTTTGAACCTATGAGACATGACATATACATTTTTAGATAGGTTTCAAAGATTTAGACTTACAAGGACAATTCGAAAACGCTCACCAACAAAAGATTTTCCATCATGACCATGTGTATGAACATGCAAATGTAACTCACTTGGTGTTGGATCTTGGCCTTTTTGAATAGCCAATACAAAAAAACCCACTTAATTCTTATATACAATCATATTTGTTGCATAGTATGTGTTCAGATACAAACATACATACCAGACAACAAGATTTAGAAAATAATAAGAACTGCTGATTATTTCGTGCGAACCACTTATTTTAGTGAGAAATTCTGACAGATAATCGGACACAATTGCAAAGAAGTTTGCAGTCCCAATAGTAGTTTCACCATCTATCTCTGACTTAACTAAGTTGTTCTTCTCATAGAATAGAAATTGAAGTGCAATAACTCACAAGTTTCTTGGGATATTATCCAATTGAGATAGAACCGCCCGTGTGAGTCCCGACAACAGTTTCACGGCCACCATGACGATTTTTTGCATTTATTTCTAACTTCTTAATACACTCATCACTTCCCCAAAGTTGCATCCATCTTTCCCATACATTTTCAGGTACAAAATCTGGCCTAATCCCATCTCTTTTGATTTTAGAAATGAAATTTCTGCATTTCACTGCCGCCTTAACCAACTAGTGTCTCTTCATTTCATTTTCACTAATGGAAACATCCCAATAAAAAATTTTCTAACATAAATTTTGAAAGTAATACAGTAATGTCCTATTTATAAATGTGAATTTACTTGCTAAACTCACTTACAATGAAAATTTATACCTCAAATTCTCCAAAATAACCATTTCATACATTGTTTGAGACGCCTTTCCAATTGATTCCATTGGGATCAACATCACTTTTAAAAGACTTAGATATGAAATTAGAGCATGTTTTAGAAGGTTCCAACCTATCAAATGCATAATGCAAAAAATCAAATATGGTAAAGAAGGAAGAGAAGTCATTATGGCTAGTATACGAATGGTACATGTGTCACACCCCGGGCCTACACCCTGGGCAGGACTGGCACTCGAGAACCATTGTTGGTTCCAAGTGAACCCTTGACCTGGCTTATAACTCAACGGAAGACTTTACTCAACAAGATAAACTCATGAAAATACTTAGAATGTTGTAAAGGAAACATTCACTAGCCAAGTATCACGCCTCGAGCTACCCCCGAGGTGCGGACACGGGACCTAGGATTACAAGTGACCCCAAGCTAACCCTACTGGCATAATCATGAGCATACTAAAGATAAATTGAGAAATAAAACTATTGCAGAAGCTAATAATAAGTAAATCTGAAATGATGGGGAATACCCACATACTAAAAGTGAATATCAAATCTGAGAGTTTAATACAAAAGAAACATCAAACTCAAATACTAAGATGAATCTAACTATGTCTATAAATAGCCTCTAACTAACTAGAAGTGCTGGGACATTCCCCAACTAAGTCTAGCAAAAAGACTGAAATACTGAAAAGATAACTTGACTATTGTCCTCGAAGAATGAGGACTCACCATTGATGCTGCTGAACTGGAGATTGGGGACCGATCTAAGCGTGATTTGGATGCTGAGAACCTGAACTTACATCACGAGAGAAGATGTAGCGCAGAGTATGCGCCAGTACTTGAAAGGTATTGAGCATGCACGATAGAGTAAAGCTGAAATAAACATATAACTGAACAAGCAATAAAGCAAGAGTATAATCTGAACATGATGTAGATACTAAACACTGAGCTAACTAAATGCAATGACCGAATGATAACATGCTGAGACTGAATACTGACTATACTAAAATATAGTCAATGCAATGGAGTCTGACTGAATTGTGAGAGCTACTAATAATCGATAATAAAACCACATGAGCTAAATGTGGAGTCCGATGTATACGCCCCATCGAGAGGACCCAATACACCCAGCCAAAGGTGTAGAGGCATGCTGGCGTAATCACTAAAATGATGCCCACATAGGGGACTTACAACCTACGTGGCTCGTAGTCCTGGGACTATATGGATGACTGACCCTAGTCCAACTCGGTATTATGCTACTCCTAATAGATTACACGATTAACACATTATGACTGAATTACTGAAATATACTGGATAGCTCAAACTGACATGAAAACCGAGAATGCACATTTATATACTGATAATGACACATTCAAACTGAGGCATGTATATCTGAAATACTGAAATATCTGACCTAGCAGGTGTAATTCAAGAACTAAAGAACTACCAAGCTAGGGTTTTGAAATTCATGCAAGAAACGAAGTAATAACATGATAATCTGATTTGGAACATATAAATAACTCATTCATGATAATCTGCTGAAATTCTAGAAACCCTAGGTCTAGTTAATAATAGGGAATCAAGAATCTGACTGAAATCTAGGGACCTAATGGGCAAAAGGAACCCACTAGTGAAATCCCACATACTTGGTGACGAATTCCACGGAGAAATCTTTCGATTTCGGGCTGGAACTGATGAAATCTTGTTGCATTCTTGAACTAGGGTTCTTGACCTCTTTTCTCCTCTTACGCTCTAATTTATCTAAGTTTCATTAATGATTTGACTTAGGGAAGTTCTAGTTATGTTTCTAGGCTTAAACTGACTAAAAGCTCATAATTTAGGGTTTAAACGATGAAGTTTAGGGGTCAAATAAATAAGGAAAAAACCAAAAGACCCTCGACTTAATTGCTGTTGGAGTGATTGACGGACTGTCGATCGGCTGACGGTCCGTCCTGGTCATCCGTTGATCAATACTGGAGGCTGAAAGTTAGGGGTTTGACCTACGGCCCTGGACCATGGACTATGGTCTGACCTACGGTCCGTAGGTCCTAGCGTGGGTATACCGTTAGCCAAATTTTTAGGCTGAGTTTTGGAGGAGGTTTCAGGTGTGAACCACGGACCACCAGCACGGGCCGTGGGTCACCCTACGGTCCATGGGTGGCGATTGTGAGTCGCACCTGCAACTTCTAAAAATCTGTTTTGAGGTCCATTTTCGGATACAGGGTGTTACATTATCTCCCCGTTGGAAACATTTGTCTTCGAATGAAGACTAACTAGCTGAAATGGAGGGAGAGGGCTGCAATCCCTATCACTAAACTACTGAAACTGATTTCTGACTGAACTAAGTTCCAAGAACATGCAAATACGCCGAAAATGCAAGTACAAATTGAGGGAACATGATATTAAGACTGAATCTACGCATGAATAACTAAAAAACTGAAGAGGAACTAGTACCTCAAGCTGGATTGGAATCGAAAGGAAAGAGGTGAGGATACTTGGACTTCATGGCTGCTTCTGCTTCCTAGGTAGCTCCCTCTACAGACTGACTCCTCCACAAAACCTTGACTGAAGCAGCTTCTTTGTTTCTTAATTTTCTAACCTGGCGATCAAGAATCTTAACTAGTACATCCTCATATGAAGGACTATCTTTCACGGCCACTCTCTAATGGCACTATGGATGTTGGATCACGCACACACTTCTTCAATAGTGAAATGTGAAAGACTGGATGCACTGCTGCTAATTTTGCTGGCAACTCAACTCATAAGCCACTTTACGAATCCTTTTTAGAATCTTGTTAGGGCCTACATATCTAGGACTGAGCTTCCCTTTCTTGCCAAATCTTATCACCCCTTTCATAGGTGACACTTTCAAGAAAACCCAATCATCAACTTGGAACTCTAGTTCCCTTCTCCTTACATCTACATAAGACTTCTGGCGACTCTGGGCTGTCTTAAGTCTATCTCTAATGAGTTGCACTTTCTCCATTGCATAATGGACTGAGTCTGGCCCTATCAAGGCTGCTTCACCTACTTCAAATCAACCAACAGGAGATCTACACCTAGGCCCATACAATGCCTCATAAGGGGCCATCTGAATGCTGGAATAATAGCTATTATTATAGGTGAACTCAATAAGAGGAAGGTGATCATCCCAACTACCCTTGAAGTCGATCACACAAGCTCTCAACATGTCCTCTAAGGTTTGAATGGTACGCTCTACCTGACCATCCATTTGTGGATGAAATGTTGTGCTAAGATTAACCTAAGTACCAAGACCTTTCTGAAATGACTTCCAGAAATGAGAGGTAAACTGATGACCTCTATCTGAGATGATAGACAAAGGAACCCCATGCAACCTGACTATCTCATTAATGTAAAGCTTGGCGTAGTCCTCTGCCGAATCTGTAGTCTTGACCACTAAAAAGCGAGAAAACTTAGTGACTCTGTCAACTATCACCCAAATAGAGTTATGCAGTCTGCGAGTACGAGGTAAACCTGTGATAAAATCCATGTTGATCACTTCCCACTTCCAAGTAGGAATGTCGATCTCTTGAGTCATACTCCCTGTTTTCTGATGTTCTACCTTCACTTGTTGACAATTGGGGCACTTAGCCACAAAATCTGCTATATCCCTCTTCATGCCATTCCACCAAAATACTTCCTGTAGATCACAGTACATCTTAGTAGCGCCTGGATGAATAGAATACCTGGAGTTATGGGCTTCTGCAAGCTACTGTCTCAATTCGCCCACATTAGGAACATATAATCAACTCTGTTGATGGACTACACCCTTGAGTTCGAGCAATATCGGATCACTATTTTGTGTTTCCTTAACATCCATTACCAATGAAGATTCTGATCCATTTTGAACTGTCACACCACCATCTAATATGCTCATAAGACGAACTCCTAAACGAGCAAGCCTGTGAACATCCTTTGCTAGCTTTTTTCTTTCTTCCTCAACATGTGTTACACTACCCATAGACAGTCTGCTAAGGGCATCTGCTACTACATTTGCCTTACCAGGATGGTAATGCACACTTATGTCATAATCCTTGAGGAACTCAAGCCATCTTCTTTGGCGAAGATTCAACTCTTTCTGGGTGAACACATACTGAAGGCTCTTATGGTTAGTGAACACATCTATGTGAACACCATACAAGTAGTGTCTCCAAATCTTGAGTGCAAACACCAATGCTGCAAGCTCGAGGTCATAAGTCATATAGTTCTTCTCATGCACCTTAAGTTGTCTGGTAGCGTAAGCTATAACCTTACCTCGCTGCATCAACACACAACCTAGACCGACCCTAGATGCATCACAATAAATCACATAACCATCTGAACCCTCGGGTAGAGTCAAAACAGGAGCTGTAGTCAACCTAGTCTTCAGCTTTGTGAAGCTTTTCTCACAATAATCTGACCACTGAACCTTGACTTTCTTCTGAGTCAACTTAGTCAATGGAGAGGCTATGGATGAAAATCCTTCCACAAGCCTTCTGTAATAACCTGCTAGACCCAAGAAACTTATGATATCTGTAGGAGAGGTAGGTTTGGGCCATTGTTTCACTGCTTCTATTTTTTGGGAACCACTCGGATCCCTTCGCTGGATACTATATACCCAAGGAAAGCAACTGATTGTAACCAAAACTCGCACTTGTTAAATATTGCGAATAACTAGCAATCTTTGAGAGTTTGCACGACAACCCTCAAATGACTCGCATGTTCTTCCTCATCCCTAGAGTAAATGAGGATATCATCAATAAAGACGATAACAAACAAGTCCAAGGATTGCTTGAACACTCTGTTCATCAAATCCATGAAAGCTATAGGAGCATTGGTTAGTCCAAATGACATAACTACATATTCATAATGACCATACCGAGTTCTGAAGGTCATCTTCGGAATGTCACTATCTTTGACTTTGAGCTGATGATAACCCGATGTACTAGTGACTACAGACTATCAACACGGGATGTGGGTTAACCTATGGTACGTGGGTGGCGACCGTGAGTCGCACCTGCAACTTCTGAAAATCTTCTTTGAGGTTCGTTTTCGGATACGGGGTGTTACACCAAGAAGGCAACTCAAGTCTTATAACAAAACAAAACAACTAAAATGAAATAAGACTAATGAACTAATAACGTTTAGCTATCTATGAAGCCTTTAATACAATGAGGGATGTCGGGACAAGACACTCGATCATCCTAACAACTAAAATAAACAAAGCAATAAAAGGGATCCTTCGAAAAAGGAGGCTCAACAAAAGACAATGAGTGCTCGACTAGATCAACGAGGCGCTGGATGCTGATCCTGGTTACCTATATCTGCATCATAAAATGATTTAGGCCAAATGGCATCAGTACATTGAATGTACGAGCATGCGAGGGGAAAACTAAACATGACATAAGGTTGAACTGAATTCTGAAAGAAACACTTACCTCATCTTTACTCAACTCATGAATACTCAACGCAATACACAAATAAACAACAGTAAAGATGCAGTTTATACAAAGCATTTAAACAGTAGGTAGCAACTCAATGTATTGAAAATACAATAACAACTCAATGTATATATATATAATAAATTAATATACTTCTATGGGAGTTTTTCTAATTGACTACCATCATTATGAGCTATGTGATGATACAACCTCTCGCCCACGCTGCCAGAACTGTCCTATAACTTGCCGGGATATAGAACGCCTCAACTAAGTGGATCCACTAGTCTATGCTAAAGCATTAAGAAATCATCTAAAAAGTATGACTCTTTCTACCCACGATATGGATACTTGAGTTATTATGAACTCGTCCCCATATCAGTGCTCAATACCACTCCCTAAATTACTCAACTCATATGTTTAATAAAATAACTTTTTCTATGTGATTTGAGGTTATTACTCAAAAAGCTTATCTCTTAAAAGAGATGGAACTCAAAACTACTCATGAAAACCCTTTCAGAAATCGGTGTTTCCTCTCATCTTAAATGTGAAAATAGTTACTCTTTGGGAATACATAGTCCCCTTATAACAATTTAAAGAAAATGAACTAGGCTCTACTCTTTCTCAATCTCAATGCTTAAGTCTTAAAAATAGTTTAAAAGATTTGTAAAAGACTTCTTAAAATGACTCGATGAACTCTCAAGACTTGACTCTTAAATCTACCTAGAATTTAATTTATGAATTCAAGGTTGTGATTTGTGATAGGAAATATCTCGTGATGTTTAGGAGTGTTTTTAGATAGTTAAACATGGGAAAGGATCAAGAAATCATTGTCTGGAATCAAGTTCGCGACGTGGAGTTGCATTTAAATATTTGGTCGCGAAATAAATTTTGAGGTAGTGGGGTCCGTAACCTCTCTGCGATGCGGAGAAAATTTTGAGCAAAAGGAGGGGGTGGGGGTAGGTCCGCGACGCGGAGTGGGGTACCATATTCGCCCGACTTTTTCCTTCTTCGCTTTCTAACCCCAATTCGCCTAAATTCAATTTTTTTTCTCAATTTCTCTTTAGATTCAGATACCAAGTACATGTACACAACAATCTACTCCTACACGAATCTAAAATCGACACGATTTCATCATGAACTCAACAATCCCATCAAATGTCAAGAACGAAAGCCAATTTCAAGAACACAATTCAAGATCATCAAACTTTCAGTTTTCTAGAACGAATTTCGCTGAACTAAACATAATTGACGCGTGGGTGAACGAACCCAATGCTATGAAAGTCTCACATACCTCTTTAGGGATCAACCCTTGGTGAAACGATTTCAATTCTGCAAGAAATCTCCAAGAGCGCCTTGATTTTTCTCCTCTTTTCTCTGCTCTCAAAGCCCTAGCGTAATTCTTAATTGCGTAAACTGAACCAACTCAGTTTAGACCCCTAATAACTTACTAAAAATGAAATAAATTAATTGGGTAATGAAAAGACCAAAATACCCCTCTAAAATTTGGTTGACTTTCTTTATCTGGACAACCTGGCTTAAAACGGGCATATCTCCCTCATACAAACTCAAACATTTGCAAACTCGGTGGCGTTGTCAATATAATTCAAAGACCTTTCATTTGATATCTTGTAGCCCACCTAACTCATCATGTAATAGGAGTTATGGTCGTTAGAAGTTGACCCAAAACTCATACTTAACATACTTGCCAAATTTCAGATTTTCATTCTTTCCTAAAATGGTTCTTTCTAATTTTAGCTCTTTCAAATAGTGGGGTGTTACAATATCTCCCCCTTGGAAACATTCATCCTTGAATGAGATTACTCTGAGTAGGCTTAGGGTGTAACATCTAACATCCAGCTCAAACACCTAACAAGCAAAATATAAATACAACATGCCAATTTAAAGTAAGTTCTACGGAAAGGATTAGTACCTTAATTTGGAATTCCTCCGGACTCGAAGAGATGTGGGAACCTCTTCCTCATATCCTCCTCAGCTTCCCAAGTAGCTTCCTCAACAAACGGATTTCTCCACAGAACTTTGACTGATGCTACTTCCTTGGTCCTCAACTTGTGAACTTGACGATCTAGAATCTGAACAAGAAAATCCTGATAAGATAAGCTATCCTTAATACCAATATCTTCAGTAGGTATGATAATTGAAGGATCTCCTATGGAAATGTGAAACACCAGATGAACCGCTGCTAACTCTTACGGTAGCTCCAACTCATAAGCCACGTTAACGATCCTCTTTGATATTTTTGTAAGGACCAACATACCGGGGACTAAGTTTCCCCTTCTTTCCAAATCTCATAACACCCTTCATGGGTGAAACCTTTAAATAAACCCAATCATCTACTTCAAACTCTAAGTCTCTTCTCTTAACATCTGTATAGGATTTCTGGCGACTCTGTGCTGTTTTCAACCTCTCTTGAATAGTCTTAACTTTTTCCATAGCTTCATGAGCCAAATCTGGTCCTATCAACCCAGCTTCACCAACCTCAAACCATCCAATAGAAGATCTGGATCTTCTTCCATAAAGAGCCTCATACGGAGCCATTTGGACGCTAGAGTGGTAACTATTGTTATAAGCAAACTCAATAAGAGGTAGGTGATCATCCCAATTACCCTTGAAATCAATTATACAATCCCTCAATATATCATCTAAAGTCTGAATAGTGTGCTCTGCTTGACTATTAGTCTGAGGATGAAAAACAATACTCAAGTGCACCTTTGAACCCAAACCTTTCTGGAATGACTTCCAAACTTGTGTAGTAAATTGTGCACCTCTATCTGAAAGAATCGACACTAGAACTCCATGAAGTCTGACTATATCTTGAAGATATATATTGGCATAATCCTCTGCTGAATGGTTAGTCTTTACCGGCAAAAAGTGGGCTAATTTAGTCATTCGATCTACAATCACCCAAATGGAATCATGCTGCCTGCGGGACCGCGGTAAACCAGTAATAAAGTCCATATTTATCATCTCCTACTTCCATTCCGGAATCTCTATATTCTGATCCATACCACCGGGCCTCTTTTGCTTTACCTTCACTTGTTGACAATTCGGACACTTAGTAACAAACTCTGCAATGCCCTTCTTCATACTACTCCACCAATAAACCTCTCTCAAATCATGATACATCTTTGTGGAACCCAGATGGATAGAATATCTAGAGCTATGAACTTCCTCCATGATCCTCTTTTAAAGTTCATCCACCCTTGGCACACACAACCTACCTTGAAACCTCAATACACCATCTCCTCCTTGTTCAAAAGCCATCACTTTTTGCTTAGTAACATTTGCTTTCAATTCAAGCAAAATAGGATCTTGGTCTTGCTTCTCTTTAACTTCGGACACTAATGATGATTCAACCTCATTCATCACCACTACTCCTTCTTCATTGGAATCCATTAAACGAACTCCTAGCCGCGCAAGTCTGTGCACATCTTTTGCTAACTCTTTCTTGTCTTCCTCAAAATGGGCAGTACTACCCATAGACAACCTGCCCAAGGCATCAGTAACAATATTAGCCTTACCTGGGTGATAGAGAATACTCATGTCATAATCCTTGAGTAACTCTAACCACCTTCTCTGTCTGAGATTAAACTCTTTCTGAATAAACACATGCTGAAGACTCTTATGATCAGTGAATACATCTACATGAACACCATAAAGATAATGACGCCATATTTTCAAAGGGAAATACTATGACAGCCTACTCTAGATCATGGGTTGGGTAATTCATCTCGTGAATCTTAAGCTGTCTGGAGGCATAAGCTATAACTTTACCATTCTGCATTAACAGACAAGCCAAACCGACTCTGGATGCATCCCAATAAACCCCAAAGCCTTGTGTACCCTCTGGTAAGGTCAATATTGGGGTAGTAGTCAACCATTTTTTCAATTCCTGAAAGATTTTCTCACAAGCTTCAGACTATTGAAACTTAACTATTTTCTGAGTCAACTTAGTCAAAGGAGATGAAATAGATGAGAACCCATCGACGAACCTTCTATAATAGCCAACCAATCCCAAGAAACTCCTAATATCAATTGGAGACGTGGGTCTAGACCAATTCCGCACTGCCTCTATTTTCTTAGTATCAATTCTAATTGCATCACCGGAAACAATGTGGCCTACGAATGCCACAGACTCAAGCCAAAACTCATACTTAGAAAACATAACATATAACTCCTTATCTCTGAGAGTTTGGAGAACTATTCTGAGATGACTAACATGATCTTCCTTATTCCTCGAATATATAAGAATGTCATCAATGAATACAATAAGAAGCATATCTAAATAACATTTGAATACTATGTTCATAAGGTCCATGAATGCTGCAGGAGCATCGGTCAAACCAAATGACATAACTAGGAACTCATAATGACCATAACGGGTCCTGAAAGTTGTCTTCGGGATATCACTTTCTCTTACTGTCAACTGATGATAGCCAGATCTGAGGTTTATCTTAGAAAAAACAAGTGGAACTCTGAAGCTGATTGAAAAGATCATCAATTCTCGGAAGAGGATACTTATTCTTGATAATAACCTTGTTCAACTGACGGTAATCTATGCACATTCTAAGAGAACCATCTTTATTTCTCACAAATAAGACCGGAGTGTCCCAAGGTGAGACACTTGGTCGAATAAAGCCTTTCTCAAGAAGATCTTTTAACTCTTTCAACTCTGTTGGTGGCATTCTATATGGCGGAATAGAGATATGATGAATATCGGGAATAATATCTATACCAAAGTCTATTTCTCTCTCAGAAGGGACTTTGGGAAGATTGTGTGGAAAGACCTCTGGAAACTCACTCACAACTAGAGCTGACTCAATCGGTGGTGTCTCAACACTAGAGTCATTAACTCAGACTAAGTGATAGACACAACCCTTGGAACTAACTTTTGCGCCTTAAGGTACGAAATGAAACGACCCATAGGCATTGCTGAACTACTCCTCCACTCAATAACTGGCTCATTAGGAAAATGAAACTTAACAACTCGGGTTCTACAATCGACTGAGGCATAACATGCATGAATCCAGTCTATGCCTAGAATGACATCGAAATCTACCATATCTAACTCAACTAAGTCTGCCATGGTGCTCTTGTGATTGAAGGAAATGGTACAATCATGATAGACTCTCTCAGCTAGAATATACTCATCAACATGTGTAGAAACACTGAAGGGCTCAAGAAGTTTCTCAGGAAGAACATCAAAATTCATCTCAACATAAGGAGTCAGAAAAGATAGACTTTCTAGTCGCTCCTGGATCTAGCAAAGCATAAACATCATAAGTAAATACTTTGATCATACCAGTGACAATGTCTGGAGAATTTTCTCGCTCTTGGCGACTAGTGATAGCATATAGGCGGTTTGCTCCTCTGTTAGTCCCTGAAGTAGCTCCTCTAGGTACATCCTTGTATGGTGGAGTAACTGAAGAAGATTGGACTCTATTTCTCCTATTTCCATTGCCCTGCCTATTCTTGGGACACTGTTTCATGATGTGGCCCTCTTGACCACACTTGAAGGAACCAGTGGAGCCCTCACGACATGCTCCGGGGTGATTTCTAACACTTAGCACATGCATGAGCCCAGTTACCTCCTTGTGCCACACTACCTTGAGACTGTGTAGGTCTAGCTCTGAAATTCTATGAATTCTGACTATTGTAGTCACCTTTGTTCCTTGGTGC